>JASANB010002800.1:0-127758 GCA_030248155.1 Sabatieria punctata | reverse complement strand
GCTGATAATGCGACGCAGTTCTTTGCGCTCTCTTCGTAAGGCTGTCAGCACCAAGTCATCGTTCACTCCGTTCTGAAACTGATAATCCTGCGCTTACGTACACTCTGTTCATTAGTCTAGACCAGTCTTTAATACGAAATAATCTCGTCACCAGTGCATAGGGCTCCCAGCAGCCGCTAGAAATAATTACCGCGGACGGTTGACGAGACGAAGAGACGACACAAAGCTGCGCTAGTTTGTACTGTTTTTGGCTCCGACTGCGTCGCAACTTTAGCACCACAGCCGTATTGGCACACAGCAGGCAAACGAAACAACCGAACACTTGGAAACTGGACGCCAACAACTGATAAAGCTGGAACCAGTCGGCTAGACCTAGTTCGGTCGGGAACACCTCCCTCGACCGAAAGAAGTCACTGCAAGTCGGGTAGAGCTGGATTCTGTAGGCCCATGCCACTGGCGACCACAGACCCACCGACAAACAGACCACTGCTAAACAGGCCAAGCGTTGGGCGTGTCGGGAAAACCTAGAAAAAACTGCTCATAAACTGACAACCACCAAATGTAGTAACTCTATAAAGCTGAGTAGAGTCCACTTTTGCCATGCACTCAAGATCAGTGTAAGCGGAATGCCCAACTGTACCATTTTGCTAAGCACGAAAGCCACCAATATGTATTTGTAAAGAAGATGGTAGACCAACTGTAGCTGAAAGTAAGTGGCAGCGGCTTCCACACCAAACATGGCCATCCAGTTGATGCAGAGCAGACAGTCAAGACAAGCAAGCAGTCCGAGGGCCGGGTCGCCAAGCTTTTCTTTGATTGAAATGATTACAAGGAAACAATTACTCAGGATGCCAAACGCGGAGACGCACCCGGCTGCTGCCAGAACGGCCGTTCTGGTCGGACTCAACTGCTTAGAGAGGGCGCAAGAGACCCTTGGATACACTGTTTGATTGTAGCAGGACACATTTCCCGTACTCTCCATGACGCCTGAGCAACGCGCATCGAACTGGTCAAATAGACCGAAAAAGGGGTAGTTATTAGTGCTATTCATAACCTAGACAATACGCAATCTCAAACTAGCGTGACACCTGCAAAAGTGCACTGCTCTGTCTGAGGGGATAGGTCTAGGTTATTAGTAAGTCTGTAGCTAAAGCAGACAATGCTAACAGGCTAATAATAGAAGCTCTACAACAGCAATCTCTTACATAATAACCTATCTCTATGTTTCAGCGATCAATTGGAGGTCCCTCGATCAAACAGATTCAACTCTTGTAAGTCGAGCCGAAAAGGTGGGTTTAAACGACGTCAGTGACAAAATTACACTATCAGACAGGTTGTAAGCCAAGTAGTTCATACTTTGACGGAGCTGTCACCAGTGTCAACCAAAACGAATTACACCGCAGTCAGCTCGCCAAAGTATAAACTGCTTCGCTTACAACCCGTCAGTAGTGTATTTTCGACAGAATTCACGCAGTATACTATACACACGCACCTTAACTGCCTCCACGCAGCACTACCAGCTGAAAGCTCAATGGTACAGTTAGTCAATTAGAAAAGTAGGACTGTGAATAGTGCTAGAAGTTTACACGGTGTTGGTAGCGACACAGTTTATAAACAGCGACAGCACACGATAATTTGCTCTGCTAGGAACGGAACTGCTCAAACAGACAGATAAAATTGTCCAATAGAACACAGCAGAGATCTCAGATATAGATAGATAGAAAGCAGAAAAGCACACTAATAAAAGTCGTTCTCATAATATAAAGGAATCAAAGACCTATTATGTACAGCTCAACATACCATATTATCACTCAAGCACGACCCAGAAATAGTACCAGACAAGCTAATTAATTAATTAACTGATTACCGTACACACAATTACGGCCGTCCATCACAACTCAGTCAGCATTAATTGGCTAGGCTACCGTAATTGCACCACAAAAATGCAGTAGAGTAGAAAACGAGTAGAAAGAAAAAGCATCTGAGACTACACCTGGCATCCGGTTCACTCTCAACACGCTGATGATCTGATTGGTCGATTCAGGGTAGGGGCGGAGTCTTGGCCACTCCGAAGAACACCCTGCAACAATGGACTCTCAGAGAAGAGACAGACAGTGTCAAAGAAAACAGACTCGTGGGAGTATTTGCTGTAAATGGTAGTGACTGTCGAGTTGGACGGCAACTTCTTTACCATGGTGTTCAGTCGACCAACCAGAGCTTCCAGGTCAGCGGCCGAGAAACCCGAATACAACTCGTGAATCGACGTCTGAAACAGGGCTGTTGGCTCGGTTTATTCCTTGTTTTTTTCCGAAAAACACTTTTTCCAAACAGTTTTTCAAAGGAGAATAACTGGACAAATTAGCTTCAAATGCATTGAATTTACGATAAATAGAAAGCTTTCATTCAAACAAGCATTTCATTAGGAAATCTGTCTGTTTTCTTCAAATGCAAATCGAGAAATCGATCGCTGTAAAATTGCGGATTTTTCTAAAAAAACCCTACTGTTTTGGGCGGGGATCGGCTGGGAGGACGTGTGGTGTAGGCAGGGAGAAAGAGAGAGCCAGACAAGAGGTCATACCCACGGTCCGAGATTGTTCATTCTGAGGGCGAGCAGAAAGGCAGCGGCGGCCAGTTTGCAGTCGGAGATGGAGACGAACTCGTAGAACATCAACGACGCCTCCAGAATGTAGCGCGCCAGTGTCAGCGTATCCATCGATGACTTGGTGGCCTGCAATCAGTTCAGTGGTGAGGTGAGAGAATAAATAATAGTCTGCACAACGACCGTAATAGGAAGCCAATTGCGGTTAAATTAAGACGGCTACCTTTGCATAGCGTCGCACGTATCTGTAGCTGAGCGGCATTCCGATGTCGAAGTTGAGTGTTTTCAGCAGTTTCTGCTCCATTTCCACTAGCTGATCGCGCGTGTACGCGTCGTCGCAGATGTAGAGAAAATCGTCGGCACAGGGCGGAATGCGCTCCTGAAAACGCACACTCACTCTCAGCAAAGCATCGAAACAACAAATTGGCACAAATATCATTAATAAGTTTTTTGTTATTGTACGCTTGTTTTTAGCTATTAAACGCATTCTGGCTATATAAAATTGCAATTTTACAGGTTATTGCTAAAAACGCATTTTCATTTTGTAAATTTTGGACCCCCAAACATACATGGGCCAGAAAAATCCGGAGGGGGGTAGAGGGGGTCTGGAGACCTCGGGGGGATGGGGATATGGCCGGCCGAGGGGGAGGGGTATACCCCCAGCCCATGTATGCCCCCAAAGCGAAAGTCCCATGACCCCACCATGGGAGGAAAATCCGCCTCCTCCCCGGACCTGTTATGTATGGTTAGAGCACCTACATCGAATTTGCAGGCCAGAAAGAGCGCCGTCGACCCAACCAGCTGCAGGTTGGTTTTGGAGACTCGCGTCCGATCCAAGTACAAATCGGTTATCTTGACCGCTTGGTAAAGGGTTTCGTGGTTGAGCTCAAAGTTCTCCTACAAAACATTTCGCCATACAATACATATTGTATGTTTTTGTATCCATATAGTATTGGTTCAACTTCCAAGCAAATCAGACTATCATACAGGGACAAGTAGGTGAGTTCTGAAGTGATACTATTATAGAATGGTATGGTATAGCTAACGGCAACAGATTACTGTAGAGCTGCGTATACCTGTATCTCGACGAGCCAATCGACCAAAATCATTCTCATGGCCTCTGTCAACTCCGGCTGTCTTTGAATGTAGTCGCTGATAGGGAATAAGGACTGAAGCAAATAATTAGCGCTGCATGAGAGCATTGCACAAGCACACTACCTCTCTCTTCCTGTAGTAGTCAAAGATGTCCTGAGCATAGTGCGGCACATTGAATGGATCACTCAAGTTCTCACGATCATAATCGGTCAGGGAACGAATCGGGTCTACTCGCTAGAAATGCGGATATTTACTTTCAATTACAGCCTAACTCCATCAGCCGTTACAAGAGGAACTAAGTGCCATTACACGATAAAATTGACCCTATCTTCAGAGCTATTCTTTAGCGATTAGTTATGTGCAATTCGAAAAATCGGTCATCGCAAAAACTAAGCCCTGGGCACCCCGGTTTTGGGAAGTTGTACTTAGGGTAATGCATACTACATTCAAAGAGCACAGCTCCTACGTATCCTGCTCACCAGAGGCAGACCTCAGAAGTAGCCTCACCAGGAAGCAAAATCGGACAGTTAAGGTGTGATTTTTCACTGAGCATGTTGCTATTCCAACCGGCTAGAACATTGTAATCCACGTAAATCGAATCGCCATGTGGCTTTCTTTCGCGATGCTTTGTTGGGCCGCCACACCACACATGTAGTTGGGGGGAATGGGGGGATTTTCCCCTAGGCCCGATTTTCGGAGAAAATTCCCCCCAGCCGGATTCTGGGGGGATTTTTTTGAAACCCTATTTTGAACCTGCAAACAGGGTTCCGGAACCCTAATTTGGGTTACTGAAACCCTAATTTGTGGCACTGAAAGCCTAATTTGGGTTCCGGAACCCTAATTTGGGTTACTGAAACCCTAATTTGGGTTACTGAAACCCTAATTTGGGTTAATTTGGGTTTCTGGAGGCCCAAAATAGGGTTTCGGAACCCTAATTATGGTTTCAAAATCTGTAAAGAAGGTTCCAGAAATGCATTTTAACTGTATTATGTCGAATAAAAAGTGTATTTTTGCTCGTTTTATATCAAAATTAGCTTTTTTTGCACATTTTAAATAAAAATAAGTTTTTTGCACGTTTTAAAGCAAAAATAGGGTTTTAAACGGTATTTTTGCACTTCAGACAGGATTTTTACCCGATTTTTAGTCCTCAAAACCCTGTTTTGAGCCCAAAAAAAGGTCGCTGAAACCTTTTAAACACCAAGAAAAGGTTGCTGAAACCCCCTTTGGGGATAGCCCTGAAACCCTATTTTGAATCAGAAATATTCCCCCCCCCCAGCCGAAAACCCAGCTACATGTATGCGCCACACAACCGAATTTGAAAAAAAGCACAAAAATTCGCTATAGTCCATAAATGGGCGGGAAAAATCTGGAGAGGGTATGGAGGGTAAATCTCCAGTTTAAGTAGTAGCAGAAAGTCAGAAGTCTGATGTTCAAAAAGGGTAGTGTGCAAAGCCTGGCAGGACGGTTTGGCAGCGAAATGTTTCTACTGCTATCAAATTTTTCATGGGACTGGACACCAAATTCCCTGATCTTTCCATGGCTCCCTGACTGTCTATTAGTGTTCCGATGATATCAAAATTCGAGTGTGTGGAGTGAACAGCTCTTCAGTGCTACTGCAGACATTTAAGAACCTAAGCGTTGCTGTCTGAAAGCTGACAATGCCAAGAAATTGATGTTTCTGAGAGCTATCATGCCACTGTTGCGCTTTGCCTACCATCGATTTCTGAGTTGTCTAGGAAAAACGGTTTATTTACTGATCCAGAGAGATAAACTTGGTGTCAGTTTTGTTTTGCCCTACTTTTCCGCCAAAAATATTGAAAACATCGTATCGAAATATCGCGATATCGATATTGGAAAAAGGGTCGATATATCGACTTTTCGATATCGATATATAGTCAGAACCCTACTGTCCAGCACAAACCCTGTAGCGATCGACCGGAATTCCGGTTCCGGTTCCGGTTCCGGCCGGAACTGGCGGTTCCGGTTCCGGTCCGGTTCCGGTGAAAAAGGGTACCGGAACCGGAACTTTTTCATTCACTATTTTCGATGGAAATTCAGTTACATTAAGTATTATTGCGTCTGTTTAATAAAGTGCGCAGCTCAGTGGGGGCAGTAGAATTTGCATGAATGGGGAGAAATTATGCAGTTTTCCATGTTATGCATAATTAGAAGTGCCTCTAAAGACAATTTTCGGTGAAATTATGCAGTTACAGGCAGTGTTTAGAGCTGTATTGTCGTTTTCGAACAGGTTTCTCAACTGACTTAAGGTGCAAAAGTGGAAAATTTGTTGTAAGTATCTGTACTAGCATGCTGGACCCATTTAAGAGGATTTTCAAAAAAAAATTTTTTTTTAATTTTTAAAAAAAAGCAAAAACTTTTGGCCTTCAAAAAAAATTTTTTTAACAACTGTGCCTTTAAGGCAGCTAAAAACATCTCCGAAGGTGACAGATCAAAGCTGAAACCTGAAAATGTTGAAAAGCTTCTCTTTCTGAAGTACAATTTGCGTGCTCTTGACTACTTTTATTGAAAAGTCTGTATTCTGTTGTTGATTTGAACTTCTGCTGATGTTTATAACAGGAATTTGTACACGACGTGCCTATAAATACGTTTCTATAAATTTTGGACCAAATATTGAAAAAGTTCCGGTTCCAGTTCCGGTTCCGGCCGGAACTGGGTGGTTCCGGTTCCGGTTCCGGTTCCGGCGAAAATTTTGGTTCCGGTCGATCGCTAAAACCCTGTAACATGTTGCAACACTGAATTGTAGCCTTATAGGTTGTTTTTGAAGACATCGCATCAAAATTCTTAGAATGTATGCTCTACAGATTGTCAAGTGTTGTGAGGTCTACCCATGTCAGTTGATGGCATGGTGTGACATTGACAAAATCTCATACCTGCTAATCTGCTACTTGCTGTTAGGATAGGATGTTAGGATGATAGGATCTACATTCCGATGCCAGACAATGGTGTAGGTGTAGGCGTGTTTTGCCTGCAATTCCAAGCATACATGTGCATGGGGGGTGCCCAGGGGGGGACAGGGGGGGACGAAAATTAAAATCAATCAAACGTTGCTAGAGGCTGCTAGAAAGCCTCCAGATGCGTTTTTAAGCCACAGAAATGAATTTTGGCAACTACGCACCCTTCCTCCAGGCAAGTACGCACCAAATCCGAAATTTTTTCAAATTTTCCTGGAAATTTTCGATTTTTTTACAATATTTCTGTCAGAAAAGTGGTTTTTTGGCATTTTTTGTCGAAAATTTGATTTTTTACCGCAAATTTGTGAATTTTAACCTAAATTTTGTATTTTAAGCCAAAATTTTGGGCAAAAATTTAAATTTCCCGCCAAAAATTGAATTTCCCACCTAAAATTTGCATCTATATCCAGGCAACTACGCACGGAGACCTGGCCGTCCCCCCCTGAGCCGCCGACCATGCACATGTATGATTTCAAGTGACAATATCTTGCTCAAATCAACACAGTATGCAAAAGCGCCTGTTAATGATAGCAGCAGTGCAACCTATGTCCGCATGTTGATGACTTGTCAGAACCTGTTTGTCATCCTGGGAGCTGTGCTTTCATCAATACTAGGCTCAATTAAATGAAGTTCTATATGAAAAGAACCCATTGTAGGAATGACTTAATTAGTGCAGGTATCCAAGGGAACATAAGCACAATGGGCTATAAACTGATCAGTCATTGCAATGAGGCTTGTGGCTGTTGACAGCTAGGTACCGCAACCATCATGGGGCCTGTATCTTATCATATCCGCAGTTGACATAGCTTTATCAGGTCTACTGGATGGGATCAAACTTACATAAGACTGCAATAAATGCTCTGAAATTTGAACTTTAAAGAAAATTGAGATAAGTTCTTGAAAGGAAAGTAGGTGGGTAGTTCTGTCAGATCCCCAGGCACATAATTAGAAATACCTAATCATATTCATATAGCCCCTACAAAAAAGTACAGTTAAGAGGGTCGTTTAATCTCTATCAAGAACCTTGTCAAGAAAGAAATCTTGCCTCTATGTACAAGCTCCAACTACAGGGAAAGACATGAACCAAACTGGTTTCAACACTCTTGCTGCTGGCGGTATGATCACCATATATTCTGTGGGATCAACAATGCAGACTCTGTTGATAGTGGCCATCTTCAAGTGCACTGAATGGAGGAACAATGAACCAGGACTGCTGCTTATAGTGAGTCTGGCGGTTGCTGACCTCTTCACCACACTGCCCAGTTTGTTCGGCAGTTTAGAATCGTTAGCCGGGAGACACCTCTTTGAGCTTGAGTCCATTTGTCACAGGGCATCTTGTCAATATAGGTTGGTGTTGCACAGCACTGCACATGAACATGTTGGCACTTAACAGATTCGTAGCTGTACTCTTTCCCTTCAAGTTTAGCTTAGTTTGGAGCCAACGGAACACTGTTTACTTGATAGGCCTCTGCTGGTTGTTGTCAGTGTGTGAGTCGATTCTCAATAGAGTTATTTCCTGTTGTGTAGTGGTCTGGGACAAGGACTGGATTATGACTGCCTACCACAATCCATCAAAAAAGCAAAACCCGATGGTTCTTGTGCATAGCGGCATCACTTATACGTGCATCACAGTGCCCAGTGTGCTCTATTCTGCAGTCTCTATCAAGTTGATCTGCATGCGCTGCATGAAATATGAGGGTCAGCTGGGAAGCACAAACCAGGTCGATTTGCGGTTGTGTTTGCAGTTTTTGATTATTATTTGCACATACACATTGGCTGACACCAGCTGGTTTTTGGTTGCATGGATAGAAGCCAGCGAAGGTGTCTTCTATCTGATTGCTGCCTGGTATGCTCTCAACTATTGTCTTAATCCTTTCATATATTTGACCTTTAATAGGACCGTTAGAACGGCTATGGCTAAACTGGTTGGCTGCACTGGCACTGATGGGTCAAGTCTGCATCAGCAGCATAGGGTGCACCAGGTTAAGCCAGCAGAACAATTAGAAGAGAATGTATGGGTTGGGTGAGGAGAGGGGCCCCACCTACTTCCGAGAAGGGACCCAACTCAGTTCAAAGGGATCGGGAGTAGAGCTCACTGTGTGAAAATGTAGTTGTTGCTTTGTGGCGTGCTTCTGTTTATTGTAATGCTGTATTTTACATTTCACTATTAAAGAACACTATTTTATGTAAAATTCTGTGGCTGACAGGCTGAACTGTGGTCTTTCTTCCAACAAAGACTGCAGTGTTGCAGCAGTAAACAGCAGTTGCAGTTTTTACTGCAACGCAACAGTACTACTAAACTGTTTACATACATATCTGCAATTTAACACCATGACAGGCCAAAATACCCTTCTATTGGATCGAGCAGAAACTGGAATCTTCCAAGTTTCTGCTGGTACATTGCTGCACCACCTACTGTATAGTTTGCTGTTCCTTATTCATTTTGTGAGCCTCATTGGTAAGGCATCTATGAGGTTGATGATATTGATGAAACTTGTACTTTTGACTGAACCTTCTTTTCTTGTCACGCATATTGGTTCACTTGTAATTAGTTGGATGTACGCATATATTTAAATTACCAAATAAACAAATATGAAGTTCTTGCAGGGTGGTGAACAAACCTTAAAAACGTTGTAAATCTTACATTCACACAGTACCAAATTGACAAATTTTGAGCAGCGAGAGCAAATTCGTTGTACCTGCTTTTATTTGCACCATTAGGAGTTAGAATTCGCAGGCTTCAAAATGAAGCAATCACCCAGGTGGTTCCCTCTTTAGTTTCTAGAAAAATATACTTTAGTCAAATTGGCCATGCCGGATTTTTGTGACTCTTCCAGATTCTGTGGTGTGATCACTGAACACAGCAAAAAGAAAGCACGTGGTATGCATCAAAAGAAAATCAACAGGGAGATTCTATTTGATTGATATGGATGTATTACAACGTTCTAGCTGGCCGGAATCGCAATTTATGCTCATAGATGTAACACGGAGCTCGGGGATCTGTCCGTAATCAACTTATGCCAGACCCCCAACTGACGGGACCCCCAAGACGATTTTTCCGACCCCCCCTCGGATTTTTATGGCAAGAAATTTTTGAGCAATTCTTTCCGAGTTTTTTTACAACTTCAGACACAAAAATTGGTAAATTCACCTGTAAAACAGCACTCTTTAGCTGCATTTGAGCCCACATTAACAACTTTTGACAATTTTAGCCGAAAATTGCGATTATTTACGATTTTGAGCGTTTTTAATACATAACCCCCTCCCTAGAATTTGGGATCAGATCAGACCCCCAGCCGGCGCATGATCCCCAACCAACTCCTCATTGTTTGTTTGTTTGTTTTTGAGTTCCACTGCCTTTCGGACAGCTCAGGACACCCCTCGCTCTTTTCAGAGCCCTTCAATACAGCAGCAGCAATCAGCAGATTACCTATTACATGCATGCTCTGCTACTTTAAGAGGACTAAAATTAAAAAAATAGGAGAGGAAGGATTAAAATATAAAAAATAGGAGAGAAAGAGGAGAGAAAATGACCTGAACAGACGGCTGTGAGGTAGAAGCGGACGGAGCGGCGCATTCCTCGGCATCTGACGAGCTGGCAGAGTTGCTGAGGTCGGAGTCGCTGCTAGATGACGCCTCGCCCTGACGAGACGCCACTCGTCTGAAACAAATTGCTTCAGATTCTGCTCTCTTCTCATTCCAACAAATATCACCTTAGCCCATTTGGAAGAGCCAAAACAATAACAAACCACTAAGTTTAAACACGAAACAAGGGTCTTTAGTGTTGTTAGGCTTTCTTAAAAAACAGTTTAAAAACGCTTGTTTAAAGGCTCATTTCGAAAAATTTTCATTTTATTCAAAGTATGGAAATTTTGGGGGCAAATCGTTGAATTAACCTCAGATATACAGGGTGTGCTAAAAAACAACCCAGCAGATTTTGTTACTGCGGCAACCGCAAATCTCTACCGATTTGAATGAATCTTTTTTTGAATGAAGGACAAAAATTCATGACATTGGTGTTCATTAGGAAACTCTGCTTGGTTCTAAAATATTTGCCCTCAAAGTAAAATCAGTATTTTTGTACTGAACAGCAGCGATTTTTACTATTCCGTTGCACTTCATAATAAAACAGATTTCTACAGCTAAGGGCTAACGTCATGAGGCTTTACTGGTGATACACAGGCTCGGTTACTTCACCAGTAAAGTCTCATTAGCCCCCAGCAGTAGGAATCTGCTTTATTATGAAGTGCAACTGAATCGCTCTTGTTCATTGCCAAAGTCTGTGATGACTTTGAGCGTAAGTATCTCAGGAACTAAGCAGAGTATCGTGACAAAATGTTCACTATCTTTTCAAGAATGTATCTATCTTCCATTTAAAAAGGATTCATTCGAATCTGTTGAAGTTTGCGGTTGCCACAGTAAAAAATCTGCTGGGTTGGTTTTTTGTCACACCCAGTACATTAGCAGTGCAATTCTACCAATTTCATGCCAATTCTAAGCCTAAAAATAGGTGTTGAAGGGCCGCAGCCGCTCTGTGAGAAATACTGCAGGTCAGACATGGGGAAAGGGGGGCTGGGGGTGGCCAACCTCTTCAGCAATTTTTTGGAAGAATTTTGTTTAGAAAATTATGATAAAAACATGCCTGGATTAGGCTCAGAAATAGCCTGTATTTACTTATTAAAATGAAATAAGCGAAAACACCTTGATTTTAGCCAAAAATCGGACCTTTTGGCCTACCACACCACCTCAGGCGCTCCTACCCTAACCGAAATGCTAGCCTATGTCTGCTGCAGGTAGAATATCGTCTCTCAGGCTGTAACACTATGTTTGAACCAAAATATCAGCTTTTGTATTTCTGCATCCTTGCATCTCCTACAAGCTAAAATTTCTTGCATGGAAAAAATTTGAAAAAGAAAATCGAAAATTTAATAAGAAAGCTTTTGGCCGCAAAATTTTTTTACGACTCTAACTCCGTTCACTTTGTGATCTTGTTCTTCAGCATCTCTGCACATACATGTAAGAGGGGGTGTGGGAGGTCTGCCCCCCACCCAAAATAGGGCAAGCACCCCAAGACGATTTTTCGACCCACCGATTTTACAGCGAAGTAATGTTTTCAGCAAATTTTTACATTTTTTACAATTTCAGCTACTAAAATTGCTAAAATCACCTGTAAAACAGCCCTTTTTAGCTGTATTTGAGCCTAAATTAGCGATTTTTGCCCAGAATTGCGATTTTTAAGCGATTTTTAGTGCCCAATCCCTCCCTAGAATTTGGGCTCAAACTCTCAGACCGGCGTCAGACCTACCAAACCCCTCCCCTGGGTGGAACGGCGGATGGCCTGTTACATGTATGTCTCTGCAAGTCAAGGCCAAGGCAAAATCAGACGACAGAAGGCGAGCCAGCCAGAAGGTCAGCTTTGGCCTTAATGCATAATTCGAAAAGGGTAAACGGCGTTATCTCTCAAAATTTACCCCGCTAGTCACACACACACACACACACTCATCTTTTGTTAGCCTACCTTCTAAAAAAATTTGTTTTTGCCTGAGAGAACGCATGCGAACACCGGAAACAGATTCGACTGTAAGCTGCACGAAAACAAATCGAAAGTATACTATCTTCCAGGATGGCAAGATATTGTGTAAGAGAAAAAGGCACCCAGATCTGGTTCTTCCGGTGCATTTGGAGTCGGTCGAGTTGAGACTTTGGTTGGAGCTGGAGAGCGTGGTGTTTCTGGAGGAAGGCTCCGACACAGACTCCTTGATGGAAGGCAGGTCCGGCTGTTCACTGCGCCGCGCGCTCTCCGAACGCTGTGCCGGCACGCTCGGCTCTGTGGCCTTGGTCTTCTTGCTCGAATCGATAACCACATTCTGAATAGCCTATAGCATCAGCACACAGTTAACTCCTCTTTTTCCTTTTCGGTTGAATGTAGCTATTTAGGAAAATTTAAATTACTGCTGCCCTTCTTATCATACCTAAGAGGGGGTCTCCCCATACATGGGCCGTAAAAATGGATTGGGGTAGTCAAAATCCGAAAAGTTGGGGGTGGGCCTGCCGGTTTGGGGGGTCGTGTAAGTGCAACTGCAACGCTTAATCGTGGCACTGGCCAATTGAGTAGAACCTCTGCAAGTGCAAAATCCCATAAGTGCAACGCAGCAGATGGTTGTGTAGGTCAAACTAAGAGCTTGGGGGGAAAAGCGAAGGACAGTAGGGGCGGAAAATAGGCCAAGGAATGCTTCAAAGATCAATTTCCGCTGCAATTTGGATGGCACTGAGTGAGAAAGAGAAGTTCATGATTATCGGAAAATTAAAAACCTTCTTTCTAAAAGAACACTGAACCAATGAAACTGCCGTTATTTAGCCGTCAAACTTTTGAGACATTGCTACTCAGCCAAAGTTCTTAACCTCCAGTACAGACTGAGTTTGAGCAGTTACAAATCGATAGCAAGCTTAAAAACAAACGTCAAACCAACTTGTTTCAAAACTATAATATACTCATTCAGGGTTCAGTTAACCTTTTGGTCAGGAATTCCTTTTTTAGGTGTATTCTAAATGGTAGAATACGAACAGAGAACCAGTTTCCATGCATTTTCCAGCACTTTTGGACCGCACCTCCATAAGTGCAACACCTCCGTAAGTGCAACAAAAACTTTAGGGATTAGCGTGTTGCATTTATGGAGGTTTGACTGTATGCCTATATTATAAAAAGGTGCAGTTCTTACATTTGTGAGGTCCCCGAAAGCTGTGCGTTTGCGTTTGGGTGGAATCTGCTGGACGGCTTCCAAAGCAGCCCGCTTGAGGTTGGCTTGACTCAGTTCCTGACGTGTCGGCTGCTGTTGTTGCTGCTGGGATCGGGTCTGTTGCCGGGTGCGAGGCATCTCTTTCTTCTATTCTTTCTTCTGCTCGCCGTCAATTGGTAAAGGGGACGCCGACTACATCAAAACAAACAAAGTAAATCTCTTTAATTTAGGTTCTGAACGATTCCTTTCCTTTCTTAATTTAAAAAGCGCTATTATGCATGCGCTCTTCTGAGCAAAGCCAAATACGAACGAAAAATGTTTTGTTTTAAAGTCGACAACCGGCAGCGCCCGTGTTATAAGGCGGTCATTAATCGGGTCCTGCGCCGAAAACCAGCTCTGATGTAAATTACGGTTTGAGCCCAAATCGTCCAACGAGCACTAAGATAGGTGGAGGGAGAACTGGTTCCTCATAGAGAAATAACTCAAGTTTTGTTTTTGGCTCACAACAAAGTTACGAAACAGTTAGTTCATTTTTTAATGCAGTCACACGTCTCGTTAAGCCGGACAAGTTGGGACCGGCCAATTTTGTCCGGATTAGCAAATTCCCGATTAACGAATCAAAGCTAAAAACTGTATATTTTTTCAGGTCCAAACTTATAAATGTCAAATTTTTGCAGTTGTATCGCGTCAAATAGCCCCTAACAAGGCGAAAAATCACAATCTTACCCACAGAACGCATATTCCATTAAAAATTAGATTTGAATTGAAGGGTTAGGCATGGATCAATCCAGATTAATGTCAACCAATAACTTTACATGTAAATTTTGAAGTTGGGATGGCAAATCCAGAGGCGTATCCAGGATTTCTCAAAGGCGAGGGTGAAATTTTGAAATTCCCTGGCCCTGTTTTGCGGTAGAGGCAGGAAGAGAAAGACTGCAAAAATAGGAGAAACTAATTCCGTGCTATAACGATTGATTGGGCGGAAATCGCCCGGAAGGAGAGGAGCACTTTGGAATTGGCACAGTAATATCAGTTTTCCAGCACATTGGAAACTGACTGAAGGCAAGGCACTGGTTGATCAGCATGGCAAGTGGGAGAGCGAGCTCGACAGCCCCCTCTTTGATGTATCCAGGATTTCTCAAAGGCGAGGGTGAAATTTTGAAATTCCCTGGCCCTGTTTTGCGGTAGAGGCAGGAAGAGAAAGACTGCAAAAATAGGAGAAACTAATTCCGTGCTATAACTGACTATTTTATGCTCAGAATGCCTTCTAAATGCGTTTTTGAGGCCTAAATTTTCAAAATGGGTGTAAAAAATGAAGCAAAATTTGCCTTCAAAAACGCGTTTAAAAGGCATTCTGAGCACTACTAAATTAACAGAAATTACAAGTTATACTAGTTTAGAGTGACCTAGCTGGGCTTCTGCTCGGCGGGATTGCCACCCCCAACTTGGTATAGACGTACAATATGTACCTCTAGACCCCCACCGCACTGAAATAGACATTTCTTCCTGGACCCACCAGCCCTTCCTCCCACACAAAAAATGGCCGCGACCCCTCTGCGGTAGCCCTACCCTACCCCCCTTTTCCCCAGTTTGTTTCATCCGCAGAGCACAAGAGAAAAGTCCAGGAAAGAAAGAGGTTTTTTTCATTTTCATTTCAAACATTTATTCAGTTAAGCATACTGAACAGGACATATAACTGCTTGCGCAGGAAGTGCCATCTGACTAGAAAACACACATCTTACCTAAACAATCTTAATTTTCATAAATAACAACCAGAAACTAAACGCATCATTCAGATATGGCACAAGTTCAACAAAGTCACAAACGGCGTGAACTGCTCTGATTTTAGGAGTCGACAAAAATCTGTAACAGACAGCGACACGTGCTCTTCAGTCAAACGATTCCAGATAACAGATGCACAGAAAGGTCGATTTCGAGCGAGCAAAATGGTACGTCGACAAAACAACAGACATTTGGTGGCAATTTCTCAAACATTGGTCCAAGTTTCTACGGATAATACAACCACCAGGCAGTTCTCGCAGGCCATACACATATTTATAAAACGTGAGCATTCTCCTTTCTGCAACTGAGGTCGAAGCGGTTAAGTACCAGCTTGGCTGCACAACTTTGCACTCTTTCTATACGACGGCGGTTATACTGATTTACAGGATAGCACACACAGCTAGCGTACAGGATCGTAGGCCGGATTACTTGCAAATATACTGCACGTACAACAGTTGATAGACGGTTCTTTATGGTACGTCGAAGCGCTCCAAGAGCGGACTTAGCCGCTGCCACCTTTTGATTGTTGTGGGCAGCGAATCTAAGCCGTTGGTCAAGAAGCACTCCGAGGTACTGAACGTCTGAAACACTTTCCACTACATGGTCATCAATCAGGAGAGGCGTGGGAAAACGCAAATGCTCATTGGTAGTATTGGGAGCCACCGAGAATACGATGCACTTGGTCTTAGTGACATTCAAATTAAGGCCAAGTTGAGAGAAAGAATCGGCCAAAAGTTGAACATCACTACGAACCATGGCATCAGCATTAACACCAGAAATAGATCGCACATAAGCAATATCATCAGCATACCCAACAACTGTAGAGCTGCCGGACAAATTGAGTGAAAGCACTGAGTTTATATAGGCAGTAAAGAGGACAGGTGAGAGAATACCCCCTTGCGGAGTACCGCTCACTACAGCTCGCACTGACGCCATGCTACCATCTACTCTCACTTGGTACTTACGATCAAACAGAAACGATTTTAGCACACCGATTAGAAACGGCGGCACATTGTAGCTTGTCTGTAGGCAAGTGAGCAACCGACCGAATGGAACTGTGTCGAAGGCTGCGCTGACATCAAACAACACTGAACACACCCGCGTCTTGCCTTGGGATTTGCACTGCTCCAACCCATCGCACACTGCCTTCTCGAACACTGCCAAAGCGTCTCGGTCGACCGACCCGCACAGAACCCGAACTGATAGTTTGACAGGTGCAAATAAGGCAGCAGCAGAGATAACAAGTGACTCTCTGCCACTTGGGAGAGAATTGGCAACAAACTGATTGGGCGGAAATCGCCCGGAAGGAGAGGAGCACTTTGGAATTGGCACAGTAATATCAGTTTTCCAGCACATTGGAAACTGACTGAAGGCAAGGCACTGGTTGATCAGCATGGCAAGTGGGAGAGCGAGCTCGGCAGCCCCCTCTTTGATGAGGCGCCCAGGGATTCCAAGAATAAACCACTTACAGGCTCCACAGCATTTGAGGAATCGATAAAAAGAACAAAACGGCAGTACAAGATTGGCAGTAATTTTAGCACTAAACATAGAATAGAAACAGAGTTAGAATTTATAGTTGCACCGTCTAAAGAGTTCCAAGCCGTAATTATGCGGTGGGCAAAGCAAAACTATCTTTAGCGAAGTCCCTATGACAATATACTGTACAGGGTCCGCCAAAAAAACAACCCCACAGATCTTTCGCTGTAGCAACCGCAAATCTCAACCGATTTGAATGAATCCTTTTTAAATGAAAGATAAATAAATTCTTAAAATATTGCTGAAATTTTAATTAATGTACTCTGCTTAGATCCTGAGATATAGTCCTCAAAGACAAAACAGTGATTTTGACAATGAACAAAAGGGATTTTTATTATTTCGTTGCACTTCATAACAAAACGGATTCCTACTACTGCTGAATCTGTTTTATTGTGAAGTGCAACGGAATCGCTCTTGTTCTTTGCCAATATCTGTTTCGACTTAAAGGCAAATATCTCAAGAACTAATGACAAAAAGTTCACCAATCATTCAAGAATTTATCAATGTTTCATTGAAAAAAGATTCATTCAAATCGGTTGAGATTCACGGTTGCAAAAGTAAAAAATCTGCTGGGTTGTTTTAATCACTTGTTCATTGTCAAAATCTCTGTTTTCAATTATGATTGTCATGTCACCACCATAACTAAATCAAAACGAGGACGCCTAACCTGAAGTGGCTCGAGTTGAAGAACGGCCAAACGATCACGACATGGACGCATAATGCGGTTACAGCAAGCAAACAAAGGTCGTGTAAAGTAGCTAGACTTTTTCTGCACTATCCACACCACCCAACTCAATAAGGGACCACACAGTTGAACAGTACTCCAGAATAGGCGAATAGGCGCGCACATAAGATTTAAAAGCCTGAACCAAAGCAGGTTTGCTGTCAGTATGGAAAGAGCGAAAGAGTACGGTACAAACACAGTATGCTTTTCTCACCTGTTCGTCGCAATTCTCAGCGAACTTTAGGTAGCTGGACATGAGGATACCAAATTGAATGAAAGGTGAAAAGGTAGGCATGTGCAAGGTAGCGAACACAATTTTCAGCAGAGAGTACCAATCCATTCAGAGTATATACAATGTAGGTGTCTAGCAGTATTTCGGCAGAAATACAGTACATAACATTTAATCCCTGCATGCCTTTACCGACCACCGCACATACTCAGGTTCATCTTTAGCTTTTGAGCGAAATATGAATTTAAAACAAATTTTAGGACCGTGTATTTCATCGGCAGTCTGATAGTCGAGTTGTGCCTGCTAACTAGGCCCATAAAACCGTAGCTCGAAACTCACAACATTCAACAAGGGCCACCGTTCTTTCCTAATTTGGGCACTGGCCCGGTACAGCATGGAATGGATATATTTCTTTTAGAGGCTCCAGGTAGAATTCTATGCCCAAGAAAAAATGAGAAATCAGCGCAATATGTGTATAGACGGTTTAGCGGCGGTTGCGTTGGTCGGACGTCCAGAGTTTACAGTGGTCCATGACACAGGAAACGCTTGATTCCCGGCCTTCCACCCCCACTCCGCAAATTGTACGCTCCTACGCACACGTATTTCTAAGGCTTATTTTCCTTAGATCCAAAGGGGAAGTCTTAACTCTGCACCTAAGCCTAGGCTTGCGCATTTTGAGACAAAAGGTCTTCTTTATTAGTCTAACTCAACTAAGTCTGAGCTCGAACGAAATTCAGGAATAGAAAAGTTCGGTGGGGGTGGTAGTGAGCTAATGACGACTGCTCCTTTTGGCCGCGGGCCAACCGATTTAGTTTCGATTAGTTTTGGTGGTCCAGTTTAAAGCGATGCGTGCGTGCCTTAATAATAAACTCAGATCGAGTCTCCTCGGTCAGTGAGCGCGCGCTCCCTCCACTCTTTTAAACGCGGCTGTTTGTAGTGGTAGTGACTTGACTAGCTCCATTGCAGGCTTGGGTAGCCAGCCGGCCGACTGACCACTCCCGATGAGCGTGAACTGCCGGAACAGACACACGTACCGGGTGGTGCTGACGGGCGGGCCATGCGGCGGCAAGACCACCGGTCAGGACCGTCTGGCCACTTTCTTCGAGACACTCGGCTGGAAGGTGTTCCGGGTGCCGGAAACGGCCACCATTCTGCTGAGTGGCGGCGTCAAGTTCGACGAACTCCGAGCTGAGGAGGCGTTCCGCTTTCAGGAAGACCTCCTGCTCACCATGATGAAGATAGAGGACGCTCTGTTCCACTTGGCCGAGACCTGCGACTCCAATTGTTTGGTGATTTGCGACCGTGGAACTATGGACCCCAGCGCCTACATAGACGATGAGAGCTGGAACAAGATTCTGAAGGACAATCACTTGAACCCGATAGACCTGAGGGACAACAGATACAATCAAGTAGGACGCCTATTTGTGCACCAGCTGCCCACCATACCAAATTCTACTAGTGCTAAAATCAATTTTTAATTTCCACACCAAACCAACCTTTTATACCATATCAAAATCAAACGCCTTTACCAGAATATTTTAGTGCGTGCTAAAACTATGATTTTGGTAAGGCTTCATGTCGTTGGCGTATTTGCATTGCAACGCTTTCAAAACCTTCTAAATACCATACTATATGCAATTCAAACTTTGGTAAGTACCCCTGCCAGTAATGGACAAGCTAGATTTCATACTGACTTTGGGTTTTGTTTGATGTTATATTGGAATGAGATGCCCGTGGCCCTTCCTCTTAGCGGTGCGGTAGTGCTTAGCATACATGTAACAGGTCATTCGCCGAAGGGGGAGGGCAGCAAAGGAAACTAAAGGGATGTTTGTAGGCAGGGCACTCCTTTGAAAGGCTCTAATAAGAGCGTCGAGTGTTTTAATGTGTCCGAAAGCACAGTGGAACTTAACCAAAAGCAAAAAATACTCTATTAATAAACTAACAAGTTGTGCTATTGATCGAAGTAAACCCTCATGTCCAGCCTCTCTAATTTGCCGAGTTGCGAAATCGATTACTAACGTGACGTCAGCGTCGACTATCAATTTCGACATAAAATGACACATGTTTTGGACGCATCTTACTATTGGCAAATAAACCACTACTCCGCCGCAATTTATTTTTCTACTCCGAAACCGGTTTGGCGTTAGTTTAAATTTGTCAGTTTTGTTAAGGCTAAGTAAACGGCGCTGCAGTTGGGAAGGCAGTAATGGAGTTTTCGGTTTCAGGTGGTGCATATGGTAACGGCGGCCGACGGTGCTGAGAAGTTCTACATAACTTCCAATAACAAAACGCGCCACGAGACAATAGAGGGGGCTAAAGAACGGGACGCACGCACCAGACAAGTAACTGTTCTGTTGGATGCTGTGCTGCCCATCCTTTATTTAACCTTTTTGGTCCCCTGCTCTCAACACAGATATCTGTTCGCCTCAAACTCCGAATAACACACACATGAAGAACACAAACGCGCCAACACAATTGTTTCGTGTTTAAACTTTTTTTACGAACAAAGTTTTATTTCTGAAATGGGTTAGTGAAGCACATATGAGTTAGTACGCACACAGCAGCTGGGTTCGGATCCTTGTTGCACAAAATGTTGTATAGAGCAGTTTATGTTATGTTCGTGTTTAAACTTAGCAGTTTGTGTTTGCGACTCTTCCAAAAAACGGACAAGGTCAAACGGTTCTGTCAATTTGAAGCGAACATCTTTTTCTGAAATGCGTTTCCACAAGCTTTCGAAAACAATTTCCCATCATAATATCGTTATACTGTTATGTTCAGTCAGATTCTGTTTGCAAAATTTTGAAATAAGCTTAAAAATGGTTGTTATTGATTGGACCTTGTTAAAATTTGTCCCTGCTCACAGGAAGACCGTAGATCAATGGATTTTTGCCAATAGAACGTCTCAGACAAGTCGGCAAGTAGTAATTAGTTGCAGGTCTGGTTGGGTCACCCGTACGTTGACTTTGTGACCAACGAAGACACGAGGAATTTCGACGACAAAATCCTTAAACTAATTCAAGTGGTGTGCGACCGAGCCGGCGTGGATTACGGCGACCGGTTGGCGCGCAACAGCGTCAAACGAAAATGGCTGGTTCTTCAAATTCACGAGCGAAAATTCCCTACCTACCAGGAGTTCGACGTTGTGCACGACTATTTGCTGTCAGAAGACTCCTCTGTGCAAGTTAGTTCTATCTTTAGTCTCTTCTATTTTCTTTGTTGGGTATGGTGCCCAAGACCACGGCCACACATGGTCTGGGACCGACTTACCACATAGCCGGACATTTTTGGGAAATTGGAAATTTTATTGTGATTTGGCTACTTTTTGAAGACCGCCTCAGCGCAAATTTTCTCTTTGTTGCGGATATGGGCTGGCATTTCGGCTTAGGGAGTTGGAATTTCAAGTCGAGAAGGGTCTATGGGTTGGTCATGAAGCAAGCAATCTGACTTTTGGCTAACTTTTCCTTGTTCTTGGCTATGCTGTTTAACAGCTAATTATCGATATATTTCACATAAAATTTTTGGACGTAGCTTAGTCTGAAGTGAGCCTCACACGTCACTGTCCCCTGTGTCCAAGTCTGCACCGGTAGAAACAAACAATGTTTCCGTTCAGCTCACCTGAATGGAAAAATTGAAAAGCTGCTATGAGCTCAATCCGTTGCCGTTTGTTCTTTAAATTGGTCTTGAGTTTCCTTGTAATTTTTTATTGTTGTAACTTTTTCTCCTTTAGAACTAGTTGTAGCCAACTGTTATAGAGTAGGGAGAGACCCAAGGTCCGGCAGCCTCCTTTAACAACAACCCTCCCCATTGCTGTCGGTGTGTGCAAGACAGCTAAGGTTTGGTCCCCATTTATCTGCTTGACATTGCTGGCTTTCGATGGCCTGGGTTGGGCTTTGTGTCGACTACTTCCGATCGGTTTGTGCCCAGTTCCGATATTCCCAGTTCCGACTTTTCCTTTTTACTGTTTTAGAATTGTTAAACCTGAACATAAGCCTAAGCCTAATCCTACGCATTGAGCCTTGCTATGTAAACTGTTGTTGTGTGAGTCCTGTCTGTATAAAAGAGAGTGAATGTAATTACATAAAGTCGGAACTGGGAAAAGATGAAACTGGGAACACGCCTTCCCGTCGCCTCGACAGGTTTCGAACCCACAAACAACAGCTGGGGAGGCGATTCCGTGGCCACCGTGACTCGAGGCAGCGAGCTAACCGCTGAGCCAACGACGCGACTTCTTAGAAACTTTCCTTTGTAGCAACTGTAGTGGCTGACAAATATGCGGGAAAAAAGGTGTTAGGTTGTCGGCTCGCAAACTTTTCCGTTCAGGTGAGCTGAAGGGAAGAATGGTTTGCGTCTACCGGTGCTGATTGTTAGCCAACTAAACAGACAGATGGCCGCCGCTTGTAAATGTAGAACTGACTGACTGTTTATGATTTTTGTGTATGAGGTCCAAAATCAACGGAAGACTAAAGAGAGGCGATGGTTTTTGCCGGGAGCAGTTTTTAGCGAGCAGCTGTTTCCTGTTGCCCGCCCACGTTGCACAATGGCCAGCTGCTGATTGATTGTACAGCTTTCTTTGCAGTGTCTGGTCTGGTGTTTAATTGCTTTGCTTGTCTGCACTAATTGTCAAAGCAGACCGGGCAGCATTGATTGCGAGCTGGCGGGGGTCTGTCGGTCGGTCGGCGGTGGACTTATTGAATATTTTGCCTGCTGCATCAGATGATGAGCGCCGGACAGGCGGCGCGTTGCTATGACGCCAAGCCGCAAGAAAAGAAGCTCTCTGAAAAATTAGTGGAATTCTCTCTCGCATTTTTTTCCGGCCCACAACACCCGTCCAAAATCAGTCAAACCACTGACTCTTTTGCTCGCTGTTTTATTTTCGGTAGCTGAGCTGTCGGTTGCTTAAATGATAGCAGTTTAGCTAAGCCGACACGTGGACGCGGTTGGTTATCAGCGCCGGGCCAAAGTCAATAAACGGTTTTCGAAAGGTGCGGGACGGTTTTTCTAAAAAGTCGGGCGTCAGATAAACTTGGACTGGCCTGTGTTTGCATTCTGGTGGTTTTGCCACTGCGCTCGGGTCGTTGGAGTCGGCTTGAAATGAAGTGTAAATAAACACGTTGCAAATCACAGCACTGCTTTTAGAGTGTAGAGCTGGTCTATACGTAAGTTGATGGCACTGAGCTAAAACGCGTTATTCTATGCATAGCTAACCCTTTCCAAATAGCCCCTATTATAGCTCTTTAACGCAGTTGGCTCAGATCTAATTTGCAAATACGTAGTGTCAGCGCAGTTTAGCATAGCACAGAGTTTGCCTAGCCATTCCTTGTGGTGCAGTCAAAGGTTATCGTCATTTTCGAGACGTGATCTGCGCTAACCTACATATTTTCTTGGCCTCTCTCTACTCCGAACAAAATTGTTAGCCAGGCGTTGACAACGATGCAATGCACACATGGGCAAGAAAAATTCCTTGGGGTTGGGGGTATGGACGGTCGAGAGTGGAATTTACCCCAGGCCTCACCCGGCTCATGTATGGTAAAGGACACGAATTTGCTATCACATGGCGAACAGAAACAAAACTGTCGCCGCTACCCCTTCCCTTCAGCCGAAATGCCAGCAATGTCTGCAAATGGCATCACAGCATACATGTCCACAGAACGGGTTTGTGGTGAGAGAGTTCGAAAATTTGAAGAAAGAATTTCACTACATACAGGCTAAAAATCGTCTAAAGAGCTAATTAATTTTAGCTCGAATTCGGCTAACGTCCGAACGCTTTTTTGTAAGCAACTTTCGTCTCTGAAACTGCAAAGAAAATTAGCCCAAAACTTGCAGACTGCGGACGATTCTAGCAAAAAATGTAGTAAAAAAGCAAAAAAAACAGCTGGGATCTTCGGGCGGTTTCTAGATGGGATGGTGTTTGCGTCGGCAACTGACATTGGTTTTGTTAAGGTTGCCATAAGAAGACTGCATTTCAGTCTCGCATTCGCAAGCGCGGCCAGGACGGCCAGTGGAACTACAGCTCGACCATACGACGCATGGTGCGCGGAGAGATGGTAGAGACGCGCATGCAGATCAGCAAGCGCGAGTACGAGACGCTGCGCGTGCAGCGCGACGTGCGACGCAGCACCAGCTTCAAGCGACGACGCTGCTTTATGATCGGCGATCAGTACTTTCAGTTGGACATCTACGTTCCGCCGCTGCCGCCACAATGCCCCGACCCCGCCAAGCTAATGGTTCTCGAGACCTACACCACCAGTCAGGGCAAGCTGGAAATGCCGGACTGTCTCGAGATCGGACACGAAGTGACTGGAGACCCGGTCTACTCCATGTACAACCTGTCCACCTACGTCGCTCCCTCCTCTGTCGTCATGAACGGACCAAGCTCTCAGCAGAACTGTCAGTCCTAGTATTCCTCCTCTCAGTCCATTTGCACCATGCCTTCTTCTATCTACATCTGATACTTTAGTTGCCATATCGCCAAATCCTTTCACGCGTCTCCTTTAGTTACTGGCAGACACTTTGCATGTTTTTTTCGGAATTTGAGAGCGCAATTTTGAAGAGATGAACCAGAGTGGGAAACTTTGAGAGAATAGTAGAATTAAAAAACGTTTTTAAAAGTATTTTGAGGCCTGAGGGGTGTTAACAAACGGTTTCAGTGCAGATTCTTTATTGATTTTTCTCGTTTTTTTTGAGCGATTTTAATGAACAACGATGCTACTGTTCCTGCAAAGTGTGTGACTGCTTTATTACGTATGATGATATTTGATTGCAATCGGTAGAAAATTTGAATCTGTGGCGCGAGATAGAAAGTACATTCAGAAGTTTGCCTCTCCTAATTTCCATGATTCTGTTGGTATTGGGGCGGACTTTTTGGTTGCCTTTTAGCCCAGTTGTTCTAGTTGCTCAGAGAATGCGAATCAGCATACGCACTATTATAGAAATTTGACTGTTTTAATGCGAGTTCGGTGTGTAGCGCAGTCTTAGCGTTCGTCTCAGTTCCTGTTCTGTGTGTATTGGAGTGGAGCTCTATCATTTCCGGTGAACGAGGCAGTTGCTCAACAGAAGTTACATTGTAGTTTCGGTTTGTGTATAGCGTCGGTCAGTCAGTCAGTCACATACAGATTGTTTTGCATTTACGGCACCTTTTTACGTCTGCGCCAAGCATAAATAAATCTCTACTCCACCAGAGCTACGAGCTCAGAAAATCTGTCACTTCTTTTCTAAACCAGTCTGCGTGTGTCAAGTGGACGTTGTGTCCCCCTTCTGGGTGCGTTACTAATCTGAAACAGTAATGATCGGTAACCTCTGAGTCCTATTTATTTACTCCTGTCGAAAAATATCGGCGACCGACACTTTTCGACTATTATAGAGTATGAGTACGCCTTTAGTAGTTTCGGCCGAAACCTTGAATATTCTTTAACGACATTCGATATTTCACTGAAAATTTACATACGTACCTGCCGTTCTGAACGGACTTTGCGATGAGGTTGCTTTCTTTGCGCGCACTGAGAGGAGTGATATCGTTGACCGGGTCTATTACCAATACTGGACATTCGATTTCGGGCAGTATGCCTCGACAGATGTTGCCGTTTCTCTCCTCGTGCACACTGAATTTCAAAGCTGATTAGTATTTGTTCAGCAGTTTAGTGTACGTGCAGTATGTCGCAGAAAATTCGAGGTTTCACTTAGACATTTTCACTTAACTGCTACCACCATCGGCTCAGAGTTTCGAAATACGTACAACCAGTACCTGGTCAGTCTAAAAGCCGTTGATTACCTAAAGTTGTACTCTCTGAAGGCTTGCCATGTCTCCTCTAAGTACTGCTCTCCGTAGATCCGTAAGAACGTTTCTCTTTTCTGCGTGAGCCAGCAGTTTGTGTCGCGAATTGCTGAAATTTATAGGACTGATTGCGATGATGAACCAAAAAGATACGACCAACCGGCATAAAAGTTGCGTTTCTCGTTGGACACAGATACGCTGCCGCCCCATTCTATCGCTTTGAGCACGTAATTTGGATAATCGTGGGCCAAATATAGAGCTGTTCGAGCACCTACGTACGTACGTACGAGATCTACTGATTAGTTCAAGCATACAGGTACATGTACTAGGAGTTGGGGTTGGTAATGGCAACGCCCATACTCACTCCTACAAAAATAAGAGTACTAAGCAGAGCAGCATCAGTATTAACAGACTGGCTCAGAAATCACTAAATCTTAGCTTAAAAGCCTTAACCGAATTTGGCGCTTCCACAGCTGATATTTTAGATAAATCGGTGTTTTTAGCAGCTCTTTCTGTCCTTTTTGGCCTGTTTTCAGCTCTAAAACGCTATCGCTATTTGTCAGCTTAAAAGAACAATTTTTTGCTTCCTTACTGAATATGACGTGCTAAAAACGCATTCAATTCCAGACGCTATGGAGATTTTTTAAAACGTTAGAACCTCCCCTCTCAGGGCGAAACCCGCTAGACCCCCTTCTGATGGAAACCACTCTACCCAGTCCTTCAGGCTGGCGCGGTCCTGTTACATGTATGAGTACAAGTCAACCCGTCCCGACATACTGTAAGTTCTCACAATACAAAAGAAATTTGTTTGCGAACAATATCTGTGCTGCACAAAGCCCATTCCGGACAACTGTTATACAGACTCAAATTTACAGTATATTGGAATCGAACATCGACCAGTTTTGAAATCGTCGGAACACGACGGCATATTCTCCATTTGAAGAAAATACTATTTTACGTCAGGAAAAAGTCTCTAGGCTAGCTAGCCCCGTCCGTCCAGTCCGTTCTGAATAACAGTTTTGGTAAATGAAAACCATCAGCAGTTGCGAAGTCTTTGCATAATTTTGTTCATTATAAAATGACTTCGCTGTATAAACTTAGAGGATGTTGATTGATATAAACAATTTGGTTGAACGACAAGTCCGCAGTTCGTTGACGAAAAACTTGTTTAGACTTTTTTACCTTCGCTCCACCCGAGTACAGAGAAGGGACATAAATTCAGATGCTGAAATTACGAACGGATGCGTTGATTACACACGTACTGTACGTACGTACGTACTTGCATCAGGAGACTGAGAACTCGGGCATCGCGTCTGTAGTGTTGAGCATCTAGTTTGAATATGCGATCGGGTGGACGGCTTTTACCGTAACCTGCAACAACATCGTATGTATTCAACCTTGAGCTCGTTTTAACTAAAGTTCGGGTATAACCTGGCGGATCCACTATAACGATTGTATAGTTATTAACAGAAAATCCTTCCAAAAACGGTATTCCGAAGTCAGTTTTCCATGTTCCTAAATATCGGTTGAATTAGATGACAACGCTTGAGCTTTAAGACGGATTAAATTTACGTACATTTCTTCACCACCCGGGCGGCACTGACAACTACGCAATTTACCTAGACTTTTGATGGACTGACAAAGTGCTATAAGGAAAATACCAACCGGTGGCACTTTCCCAGTCTGCCGGAGACTAAATTGCTGAGTTGGTAGCTATTTAGAAAGTGCCAGGTGCCACCGGTGTGGCAGAAGCATATCTATCAATTTCGTAAAAGAATAAAATCAGTGGACTCGATCTCGATGTAAAGTCGTATAGCTTCGTTGTAATAAATTAAAATCAATTGAATTTGGCTGAGCTTCTCGCGAAAGCGGTCCGGGAGGACTACGATATAGGCGGTACGAATCAAGTACCTAGCCAGAATTAGATATCCAATTAAAAATTAACATTACCCAACACTCCAGGTACACACAGCATACGACATGGTCCATGACCATATTTAACGTAGTTTAGGGTCACACCGTCTAGTTTGAGCGTACTTTCTGCCGGCACTAGTGTTGTTACAATACCAAAATTTCCGTTTGACTATGACTATGACTACCGCTGGTTTGAGTACAATACCCAAGTAGTCAAATTTGACTATATCGTAGTCAAACCATTTGACTATGATGAGCACTGGTTTGACTACTTTGACTACTTTTAGAAACAGAGCCAAATTGACATTTTCAGCGACTTATCATGTTTCAGTCACCAAACGTCAGCCAGAAAAGCTTGCGACTATATCAATAAATCGTTTATCCTGAAATAAGCAGTAGTTAACCGCTAAAAAGTATAACAGAATCGTTCTTTTCTCTTCAAAATTTTTATTCCATACCAAAACAACAAAACATGCTGGGGAAAAAGCGCCGTAAAATAGAATAAAACGCCATTTGGGTGTGAAGCCAAGGAAATTTTTGCCGTTTCTCTAACTAAAAGGTGTCTACTGTATGTCATAATTTTAACCTGATTTGGTGGAACTGTAGAACTTGCATCAAGCACAGATTCACTGACTGACCCTTCATTGTTTCACTATTTTAGAGAACTCTTTGTTTTGTGTTCTATAGTACTTAAAATGTTTCAAGTTTCTAATATATTTTTGTTGTACCAAAGCGTTAAAATACGCTTGAAAAGCCTGTCTCTTATAACAAAACGTAGTCATAGTCAAACGGTTTGACTACCTGGTCTTCGTTTGACTACGTATTTATGGTAACAAAGGTAGTCAAACTTTGACTTTGACTACCTGTACGTTTGACTGCGATACCACAAAAGTATTAACTATGACTTTGACTTTGACTAGTAGTCATAACAACACTAGCCGGCACCGACGCCAGCTTGGACATTCTAATTTATGTAATTGATTCTAGAACATTCCCTAGCGCAACTACACCGTACAATATCGTAAATTTCAGGTCTTCACACGCTCAGTGTTCTGCTCAGTCAGTGCAGCGTGTCTGTACATCATGCAGTGCGAGTTCTGTTATAACAGCCAAAACCGTTTATTTTTGAGGACACTAAGTCCACAATTACCAGCTTTGAGGATGATTTAAAAAAAAGAGCATACAGAATGAAAGGCAAGGCGTACCATATTTCCATAAACGACGTCGTTCCAGAGGGGGGGGGTCGGCTGAAATGCGACGATAGACGACGCACCAGGAGGGGGACGGGGTTACCAAAAAACGACGTCGCTTTTTTCGGAATTTTAGGGAAGTATGAATGCATTATTTTCGATTTATGTACATTCTGTCAAAGATTTCTACATTCAGAAAAGCTTCCCGGAGTGGCTGAACGGATCTGTTCAATTCATTGTACAGTATGGCAACAAGAAAAAATGACAGTACTGCATGTACTGCACTTTTATCTGGGGGGGGGGTAAACCGAAAACGACGTCGCCTAGGGGGAGGGGGTCCCCAGAAACGACGCAAGGCGATTTTGGGGGGAGGAGGGTCCGAAAAATCGGAATTTTGGAACGACGTCGTTTATGGACGGCCCCATAGGCAGGTGTCCCCTTCACACCGCTGGGTTTATGTCTCTTATTTGTTGGGCGGGTGTGCTCAACCCGCTGAATGCGTGACCTACGTAGGTTATCACATCTGAGCAATGCAATGCAGCGCTCTAATCTTGGAACATGGCACTCAGTAACAAGAATAACGACTTCACACTTCGAAATACCAGATAATGACCATTATTTTCTGCATGTACATTTTATACAGTACAGTCCATTTGTTCACAAGCTAGCTGGATAGTTGACCCACTTCCGGTCGAACAAGAGCAGACACTGCACCGATGACAAGTAGCAGTTGCGCAAATCCGGCCCTTCACGGAACAGTTGACCTCCGTTTCGTAACCTGAACACACCACACAGCTACCACACTAACTACAGTACGCACCCACAGATACACGATTTTTCAAGAAAACAGCTTTCTTCCTAAGTATGACCAGCGAAGGCAGAAAAATATCAGCTGTATAATTTAGCTTTGTCCTATGAAAATGCGAAAAACCTGAGATTTACAGAATACCACTTAACTATGTACCTAGGAGCAAGTATTGTGTGTGCAGCCACGGAGCGGACGCAAAATGTATTGAGTATGAATATTTGGAGATGGTAGCACTTAGGGGCCGTTCATTAACTTCGACGTTCAGAGAGGGAGGTGGTTGGTTTGGTTGAACGTCGGAAAACGTCGCAGGGTTGGGAGTTGGTATCAAAAACGTCGACATTTTTAGGGCCTAAGAATATTTTGCTCGCAGCTTTATATTACGTACAAGGAAAACTCAACCCAGTTCAAGTTTCCAACTGCCAAAATGGTAGTTGATGGTCAAACAGTTTCATTTTCATACAATGTAGCTTCTACAGTACAATGTAAATTTTTTTGTACATTTTTCAATGTCGGACACAGTATCAAGTTTAGTCGGGGGGGGGGGGGGTGGTGTCAGCCAAAAACATTGTAGTTTGTTAGGGGGTTGTTCTGAAAACGTCGGGAGGGGTGCAAAATTTTGAATTTTTGAACGTCGTAGTTTATGAACGGCCCCTTACCAGCAAGGTTCTTTCAAGTAGAGTGCGAACAATATCAGAAAAGCTCAATACTCAATCCCAACACCTAACACTCCCCAACAGTCAGACAGAACAAAGTGTACAGTACAGGGTGGCCCATTTATCTATCGGTTTCGTTTTGCTGTAACTTTTGTGTTCGTCAATCAATTTCGCTTAAATTTTAGCACACCATGCGCACATATGTTACCGACATGTCGTCCTACATACAGAAAAGTCGCCGGGCGATTTTTCTACACGAGCATGAATGAATAAAACTAAAACCTATCATGGACACAAGATTTTCAAGACCCAGTTTGGGAAGAAAAAGCTGGAAGGACGGAAATACCAGTTCAAAGCGTCCATTTACCTTTCACTCACATTCTCCATAGCCTGCATGAACTGCAGATCTCTGACAGCTGTTCTAAATTCCTCCGACCTCAGCCGAAAAGGCACCGCCACTGCGGCACTGCCAGAGAGAAGAATGAGAAGTAGCAGACGTAGGGCAGACATGCTGGTATTGAGATGGAAATAGTCTTTGTTGACGACCAAAGCTTTAAAAGCCTCCGCTAACGAGCTATTTGCCCTGCGTCCTTAGATCGTCTGTATGCACGTACATACATAGAGTGTAAGTGTTAATGAGTGATGCCTAAAGCGATGCGCCCAAGCCTACTAATTAATGGATGTGTTTATTTGGTAGATCAATCAGAATCGATCGGCACGCACGGAATACGGTGCCTGTTCTCGGAGACTGCTCGTATCAAACTGCTGCAACGCGTCTTCCAGCTCTCTCCAGGGCTTCGGCTCCACTTTAATCTCCGTCCTCTCTAGCCACTCCTCGTATCTGAACCAAAATTAGTTTTCATGTAACAGATCATTCGCCGAAGGAGAGGGGGTGAGGGCAAAATCTAGGGAGGACCCTTGGTTGGACACTAAAAACTCATCACAAAAAATCGCTAATTTGGGCTCATATGCAGCCAAAAAGTGCTGTTTTACAGCCAAATTTTAGCAATTTTAGTGTGTGAAATAAAAAAATCGCAAAAAATTGCTCAAAAATTACCGACCAGAAAAATTGGAGGGGGCGTAAAAAAGAGATGATCCTTGTTTTCTCAGGACAGTGTCAATCGCAGCGCATGAAATTTTAACCCATGAAAGGTGTCATTGTTTTGCAAAGCATCCACAAATTTCAGGTCATTTGGCGTAGATTTGCTGAAACGACGGCAAAAATAAAAGCTACAATTATAACGCAGGTATTGCAGTACCCAAGTTCACGCAGACATGGGCATAGGGGGCGGGAGCCGAGGGGGGTTGGCCTGGCCCCCCTCAGGCTCTTACCTACCCCCCTCAGCCGGCCGCTACCCCCCTCAGGAATTTTTTGGAAGAATTTTGTATAGAAAATTACGATAAAAATACGCCTGGATTAGGTGTAAATGAGGTCTAACGTGCCAGTCCAACCGACCTGCTTAAAAATTTCTTCATATCGGCGAGGAAAAAGCTGCGTTTCGACGCGTCGTCGTTTCTGTGCGGAAATTTGTGGAAGCTTCTGCTTCTGTCCGGGTCGGCTTCATTCTGAAAGCGAGAGAGAGACCAAGATTTAGTTCAGCCAAGATCGGATAGCCGCTCACAGGGCCTCTGAGAATTTCGCGGGCTCGCGACAGGCCCTTCTCCACGGAGTTGATGAACTTCTGACTCGGCTTCAGCTGGCACTCCTCGACTGCGTAGAGAACTTGCAGTGCAAAGAAGAAATCCAGCTTGACCAGCGCTCGATGCATCAGACCTTGCAGGATCACTTCGTTCGGCTCCACCTGCATCGCCTGAATCAGACGAATGGAGTTGAGAAAAATCGGCAAATGAATTTGCTCGACTTTGAATGAAATAGCATGAATTGGTAAGACGGACCGACCTGCATCTCACGCAGCAACTTGAGGCCAGTGCGTCGGCCGGTACAAGTAACAGCTAGCGCGCCGAGAAACGGCTGGTCCGGCACGATTCTAGAGCAAGACCAAAATCAATTAGACAACAAACAAACAAACAAACAAACAATCGAACAAGCAAGCAAGCAAGCAATCGAACAAACAAACAATCAAACAAACATCCAACCAATCAAACAAACAAACAAACAAACAAACAAACAAACAAACAAACAAACAAACAAACAAACGAAGGCACCTGTGTTTCTGAACGAGAGAAAGGACGTCCCCGATGTTGAAGTCTTTCCTCTGAAAGCGTCGACGCAAAATAACCGCCAGCAAACGTGAATCCGGTGCATGGTGAGACTTTTCCATATAATCCAGTAGCTGCATCTCACTATACAAGTCGTTGGGCAGCAGTTTCAGCATCTCAAACACAATATAATGCAGACTCTAGGGAAGAACGCCTCAGCCCACATCCGGAGGTAGACCACAACAACAATAAAAAATCGTGCTCGGTCAGTCGACAAAGCAGAGCCTCTGTTGCGTGTGTATGGAGTTGAGGAAGACTAAAACGTACCATAGCAAAGTGAAGAGAGTTTGGAGTGCAGTTGTGTTTCTTCATGCTGCCGAGAACTCCGTCCACTCCTCCAATCATAGCGAAGCGCGTGGCAGCGCACTGATCGTCCAAAAGAGGCGCCACCTACACAGAATTAAAGGATCGAATCCAACAAAATCTACACTGCAGTAGCAGACATGGGCTAGCATTTCGGCTGATGGGGGGTAGAATTTTCAATTCCTGAGGGGGGCTGAGGGGGGTAGGAGCGCCTGATGGGGGCTGAGGGGGTGGTAAGCCAAAAAGTCGGATTTTTGGCGAAAATCAGGGTTTTTTGGCTTATTTTTCATTAAAATAGGTTAAAATTAGCTATTCTGAGCTCATTTACGCCTATTCCATGCATATTTTTATCATAATTTTCTATACAAAATTCTTCCCAAAAAATTTCTGATGGGGGGTAGCGGCCGGCTGATGGGGGGTAGATCAGAGCCTGATGGGGGGCCAACCCCCCCTCAGCCCCCCTTTGCCCATGTCTGTGCAGTAGTTTACCTGAGTAGCACCGATAGCGGGCGCCATCTGAGCCCAGAGCGGGTCGACCCTCACTACTGCCGGTGCGATTAGACTGGGCCAGCCAGACACGGCCACTGAGTTGGCGGCAGAAGACTGGGCTTGGGTGGAGGAGACACCGTCTCTGATGGCTTGCAACAACAGCAGGTACGTACTCTCGTTCGGCTTCACTCCCAGCTGCTGTTGAATGCGCCACACCTGAGATACTTGCGCAGTCTCTTCTATACGGTGCATCTTTCGTAAAAATACAACTCAGCAGACTTTTTCGTTGTAGCAACTGTAACTCTCAACTGATTTGAATAAACCTTGTTCGAATGAAAGATTGAGCAATGAACGCAAGAAAACGGGTTGCGAAGCAGGCTATTGTTGGGAGCAAAGAGTTCAGTTAGGAGTTCAAGTAATAAAATCGCCAAACCGCTAAACTCAGTGAAAGTTGAACCGATACCGGTAGGGCGCCAGTCTAAAGTGTCTTACCTTAATGGCATATTTGAATCCTTCTTCGTGATTCTTACAGGCGTGCATAAGCTGAGAAAAGGTGTGAGTGGAGGGACAGATGTTATCGTGCCGCATTCGTTGAAACATTCGTATTGCACCCAGCAGATCCCCCGCTCTAAACATACATGATTAGTCGGTCGGTTCGGTCGGTCGGTCGGTCGGTCGGTCGGTCGGTCGGTCGGTCGGTCGGTCGGTCGGTCGGTCGGTCGGTCGGTCGGTCGGTCGGTCGGTCGGTCGGTCGGTGAACTCTCTCTTATACTTCGTACTTTCCGAAAATCCTGATCAGCAAATTGTAGTGGGTTTCGGTGAGCGCCGGATCGCCTCTGCTGTCTCTCAAGTCCAACACTTTCTCGGCTATCGCTTTTCCCAACTTTGGCTGGTCGCAGCTAGCACAGGCACGCAGAACTAACGTGTAAGTGTGCTGTCTTGGCTGAATTTCGTACTTTTTGCGCATCTGAAACTATTGGTATCGACAGGAAAAATGTGACCAGCAACAAAACAAGTACCAGTTCGAAAAGCTCGTAGGACTTTCTACAGAAACCTTTTTGTTGGAGTAGATCAAGAACCACTTTGAAGTTGGCGTAACAAGGTGTCACAAGGTCTTCTTGCAACATTCGTTTCTCCAGCATGGCCACACACTCCACCACCTAAACTAAATTCTGCTCTTGCCACGGTCGAAAATCTAAGTATTTCTTTCCATCCGGCGAAGGGCGTTGAGGTACAGAGACAAATTTTGGGGAGAGAATTACTAAAAAACCGAAATTTCGGGCTAAAAACGTTAATCTAGCCTTAAATACAGCTAAAAAGTAGTTGCCCAATGAGGGCGAGAAAATTTTGAAAAATCACTAATTTTCCCTGACCAGGCATGAAATTTCTTGACTCTCCCGTGACTATTTTTATATTTCATGACCGTATGAATCCTAGAAGAATGTAAACAAAATAGCACAAAGTAAAAGACGAACACGAGCTTAAATGTAACGTTTTGTGTTGGGAGATTTCAAAAGAGTAAAGAGTACTTTTCCTTGCTCTGCCAATTCGAGACATCGGTCTCTGTACCAGAGAGGGTTTTCATGCGTGCCATCGAAGAATTCTATCTCCGGCTTGAAGTCGTCCTCATAAGTTTCTTCTTGCTGCAGATAATAATAATCACGTACGTACAATCAATCAATCAAAACAATAAACGAAACAAAGAACCTGCAGTCGTCGCAGTTTTCTGCTGGCCCTCTTGAGGTCGTACTTATCGTAGTGCTGCTGATAGTTGGTTTGACCGTCCAACGTGCCAAACTCGTTTTTGAACTTCTGATCGTGTTTGGAAGGCTTCTTGCTGAAGAAACGTAGAATAAGTCTGACTGTCGATTGCAAAGGCATGTGCTTACGGGCTCGGCGGAACAAAAGCCTTGTACGGAACGGTTATAACCTTCTTTGGACTAGCCACTGGTCCAATGTCATCAGAACTAACTGGTTCAGTCTGGCAGGACGCAAGGCGCACACAGACGAAACGATAGGCTAGCACTTTGCCCACTGTTCTGGCCGTACTACGATTCAGTATCAGAGACATTTGGTCGACAGTCAGTGCTGAAATATTTTTAAGCCTAAATATATACACTATTTAAATCAAATTATAATAAGCCTAAATAATTTCCACATTAACAGCTGAAAAGCATATAGCCTTTGCTAATTGACAGAAACGAAGTAGAGAGATAAAAATATTTTACGGTTGTTTCGAACACAAGTAAATCTTCGCTTAACACTCCGATTGTCGTTAAAAACAAGCACAAAAAGAACGCCGCACAGCTAAACGAAGCAAACACAGATGCACTTAAGCTTAGCGCTTCGTATTCGCTGTAAAATCTATATTTTCTGTAGACGTAAACACCACTTCGCTAAACGGCTAGTACTTACTTGGCTATTTTACTTAGCTCTGTGAAGTCAACCTTGGGAATATTGGCCTTGGCTGGCAAATTTAGCAGAACGTTTATTTTACTACGCATAGCCAAGTAGGGGCAATAGCCAACTAAGGAGCCCGTTCCTAGACGGACGGTATGTGCTGGCAGGATAACATAAACATAAAATGGGTTGCGGGTAGTCAAAATCAGAAAATTTAGGCGTGAGCCTGCCGGTTACGGGGTCGCAGCGATTTTGGTGAGTGGTGTCAGGAACAAAAGTCGACACGAGGTGAGTGGGAGGTCGAGCCCAACTTAGGGGTGGACAAACCCCATACCACCGCGGCCCATGTACATTGTATGCATACAAAAAGTACAAACAATGATAGAGCGGATGATGTACCGCAGTAATAAGAAAGAGCGTAGCGGCAAGATACAACTTTACCGAACTGAACTGTAACCGGATGAACCAAGAAACAATAGTATCACATTTAAGGACAGGGTAGCGATTCTTCTCTCTCTACGCACAATACATTGACGCCGACCCGCGACAGAATTGCACCGATTTTGTCCCGATTCAAGCCGGCCTTCAGCCAGCGATCAGTGAGATGGGACTGAAGTTGCGAGTCGCAATCGACCGTGGGCGTCTCGAGCTCGGAAGAGGTGAAAATAAGGACGGCGTCCTTGAACGGCGCTTGGTCGTCGTCGCAAAAGGCATGCAGCAACAGTGCCGACTCTCCGCTTAGACTGTCTATGTGGTGGAGCACGGCCACCTTGGAGGAACTGAGACTGGAAGACAACTCGTTGTGCAGACGTTCCTTGGTTAGACTGTTTGGGTTGGCGATTGCTAAAACTGCAACTCTACTCTATGGTACGTAAGTCTACCAACTCTGAAAATTATACACTACCTATCTGCATGCATGACCTAAATGGGTCCGGATTCTCACTGCCAGCCCATGTAACTGACCAAACAGATAGAACATTTGACTGACAACACTACCACTGGTTTAAGAATGGAACTATGTTATATACCGTCAAAACTTGTACACAAAAATTGAGATTCCCTAGGAAGAAGCTTTCCAAAGCTTTTCAAAACGGACTATGAAACCGTACCACTCTACTTCTCAAACTGCTCTCTTATTCAACGAAGGGCGGCAAACATCCCACTCCCATTTACAAAATTGTATCGAAATTTTCGGATATTTGAAGTCGAAATTTTTACATTATATTGCTTTTCTAAAAAATGTTCGTAGGTTGTAGACCCTGTTTTCTTTAAGAAAAAACTCCGCAGTTCGAAGTCAAGACGTCGAAGCCATACATGTAACAGGTCATCCGCCGACGGGGGGAGGGGGGTTGGGGGAGCTAAAAATCATACATGTAACAGGGGGGGACTGCCCCCCACCCGACTTAGGCCAGACCCCCCGGATGGGGGACCCCCCCCCGAGACGATTTCACCGACCCCCCCCTCCGATTTTTCTGGCAAGTAAATTTTCGAGCAAATTTTTGCAATTTTTTACACTTTCACACACAAAAATTGCCAAAATCGCCTGCAAAACAGCATTTTTTAGCTGTATTTCAGCACAAATTAGCGATTTTTGGCGATTTTTAGGCCAAAAATTGCGATTTTTCTCGATTTTTGAGCGTTTTTTAGTGCCCACCCCCTCCCCCAAAATTTTGGCTCAGACCCCCCCGGCCGGCGCCAGACCCCCCAACCCCCCCTCCCCCCATCGGCGGATGACCTGTTACATGTATGCTAAAAATACAGCTAAAAGTGCTGTTTTACAGGCGATTTTTGGGGTCCCCATCCGGGGGGTCTGGCCTAAGTCGGGTGGGGGCAGACCCCAGTTACATGAATGCCCCCAAACCCCTGGTACATGTATGCCGGAAGGTGAAAACAGCCAACCTGAGACAGGTCGAGCGAAGTAAGCCTTAGCGAAGATTGGCGCGAGAGAAGAGACCAAACAATGGGTGGTTGCAGCAGGGCCGGAAAACAGAATCACAGCAGGACGTGAGGGAGCGGTCTGGTTGAGAACTGACCGGGCCGCTGCCCTAATCACCAGCCACAAGTGTTTCTTCTGGTGCGGAAAGTGTTGCTTTAGAGTTTGCATCTCTTTCACAAACAAAGACATTGATTTTTGAGGAGGAGCAACCGAACCAGCCAGGTCGGTGTGCGTGGCATTCAGAGTCCGCCATTTGTAACCGAGCAACAGAATCAGCAGCAAGCTGCAGAAGAAGACAACTATCTTCAGCCAGTCCCAATCGGTCGGCTTCGTATTCTCAGTGTCGGCATCTGCTGAAAGTAACCAGAGTAAGTATGAGAGTAAGTATTAAAGAAAAACACCTCGGTCAGAGCGGTGCAAAGGTGGTCTGTGGTAGGCACCGGTAGACGACGACAGTTCCGGTCGGCCGAACTCTGACTGGCGCACAGCGTGCAGTTGTTGCCGCGCAGCTCGGTAGGGGGAATGGCCGCCGTCCTCGCTGCCACTGCCTGCTTCTCCTTCTCCTGACCGACTCGAACTGCTGCTCAAATGGAACCGGTCAGCAAAGAGCCACCCACTTTCTACATGTACCATTAACGCGTTTGTTAGTTTACGGTTAGGCTAACAAACGAGGTAACCATACTTGTTAGCAGGTACTACGGGGCTTGCCCCCAGCTGGAAAGGCCGGCCAAACCCTTCACCCTGGAGAAGTTTAGGAACATACATGGGCCGGGGGGTGAGGGGTATACCCTCGGTCGGCCATACCCCCCTTGCCCACCTCCCTCCCGGAGGGAGAAAATTTTCGCTTATTTAACGCAAAATAAGCGTTTTTGGCCTTTTTTCGGACCCCCCCCCGAGGTCTCCATACCCGTAGGAACCCCTGAAACAGACGCAGTGACATTTTTGCATTATACATTCTTGTTGTGTAACGAACTTGTGTTGTTTTGTCGTTAAACTCTCGTTGCGTTTCTTGGCTACACAGCGGCATTCACTGCGCAAAGTGCTAACAACCCCGACCCAAAAATGAAAGTAAAGTGCCAGTAGCGGCTCCAGTAGTAACAAGCTGGCTAAAAAATCACTAATTTTTGGCCAAAAATCCGCTTAAAAACAATTTGGAAACCGAATTTGGCGTTTCCACCGCTAATAATTAAGAGAAATCGGTGTTTTTAGAAGCCATTTTTTGCTTGACTTTAGCTCTAAACGCTATTTGGATGCTTAAAATATAGCCATTTTAGTTTTATTACTGAATAAAACGTGCTAAAAACGCATTTCCAGGTGTTTTGGAGCTTTTTAAAAGTTTAGATAGACCCTCTCCTTCGACCTCTTCTGACGGAATAACACTCTGTCCCAGGCCGGCCCGAACCTTTTACATGTAAGGTTGTAGTGTTTACCTAGCGAAAGAAGAGGCTTGTTCGTGCTGGCCAGGGTAATCCTGAGTGTCAGTGTCGTATTCGGAGTCGTCCTCCAACTCTTCTCTGTTGGACTGGTCAAGATCTGGGTACAAACGATCAGACGAAGGCCACCGACCCGAACTTGACACGTTGCTCTTCTCCTCCACTCGGCGACGGCGAGACGCCATATCAGGTTTCGGGCCAGCCTCTTGGTACTGCAATTGAATTATTGAATTAATAAATAAAAAATAGTTCACAGCAGAGGCAACAGCCACCTAACCTACACGCCAAATTTCAGAATATGACAGTCTCTGGCACTTAATGCCGTTTATGGTACCCACACCATATAAGGTATTGATTTTGGCTTGTGATTTCTTAATATTATTGTTGTCACTCTGACAAAGTTACAAATTTACGGCCTGCTTACGGGCCCCTTGCCTTGCTGAAAAAGCTGCCGAAAATTTTGGGGCAAGGCTAGGGATGCAAATGGTATAAAAATACCAAATACTAGAGTGCGAACAATACCTAAAAAACCCAATACCAATACCTGAGACCCCCAATAACCAATACTTGCATAGCTGGGCCAAAAATTGCAATTTCACTGGACAGGTACATTCAGGTTGCATACACAAGATTTTTTGCACTGCAATTAAAATTTTTAAGAGCCCTGGTTGGGCCGCTGCCCAAGCACGGCGAGAAAATTTTGAAAAATTAGCTTTTCAGAAAGCATTTAGAAGTCATTTTGGGCATAAATTTTGCAGAATTAACAGTTTGGGTATTTAATTCGTAATTCAGTCGTGTTTCTTCTGGCGAATTTTTTCCTAATGGCCGGAAATTGTGTGCACCACCGCAATAGCCATGGGTACGGTACTGGTACGTTGTGGTGACATTAGAAATGTTTCCATTTTTATATTAGATTTTCGAAGGAGAGGCTCCGAAAAATCGGGATTTTCGAACGATGTTGTTTATGGACGGCTCATTAACGCGATACAGCTTCCTAAACCGAATCATCGACTAACTTTTTCGATTTTTTCAGATCAATTTTTCAGGTCAACATCGATTTTTCCATATTTTTACCTGTCCCAATTAGTATTGGTACGCGTATTTTCTGAACCAAATAATACCAAATGGGTTTCAAAATAAGTCCTAAGCAATATCTGAACTAATGCAAAAGATTATCTCTCTGATTTCGTGACCCAAATCCCGAAGCGATCGCAAAATAAATCTAACGAGCCAGCTAAATTTTGTTCGATTTGCTAAATAAATCTACCGCCTGCTAAATAGCGCTAAATATTGATCCGGAGATCACCGGGCCGCACCCAAATCGCCTCCCCAAGAAGTTGGAACAGTGTTGCCAGGTCTGAGGGCTAGAATTCCCCCAAAATTCAGAAAAAAATCCCCCAAAAATACAAAAATCCCCCAAAAAATTCCCCCAAATAAAAATTGAAAAATGCAACAAAATTATGCTCTGCAGAGGCCATATCAGACATGGGCAAAGGGGGGGGGGGCTGAGGGGGGGGGGGGGGGGGGGGGGGGTTAGCCCCCCCTCAGGCTCTGACCTACCCCCCTCAGCCGGCCGCTACCCCCCCTCAGGAATTCTTTGGAAGAATTTTGTATAGAAAATTATGATAAAACTATGCCTGGATTAGGTGCAAATGAGCTCAGAATAGCTTCTTTTAGCCTATTTTAATGAAAAATAAGCCAAAAAACCTTGATTTTAGCCAAAAATTGGACTTTTTGGCTTACCACCCCCTCAGCCCCCCCTCAGGCGCTCCTACCCCCCCTCAGAAATTGAAAATTCTACCCCCCCCCCCCCCCTCAGCCGAAATGCTAGCCCATGTCTGGGCCATATGGCTGTTTTCCTTTAATTGGATTACATAACATCGTTAAAACGTAGAAGTAGGGCTTGCTTGGGTAAAAAATGGCACAAATGAACTTGATCCATAATAATTAAACTTTTTAAAAACTCAAAATGTCAGTTCATAAACCAAAGTCTGATTTATTCAGAAAAATTTCAACAAAAAACGTTTGGGGTAAATGAAATTTTGAAATTTGAGAAATTTTTAATTATTGTATGAAAAATGTTTTTCAAAGTAAAATATAATTCTTTTTTTCAAAACTGCCACTTTCGTCTTAATTTCTATTTAAGGAAATTCTAATACAAATCAAAACTTTTAGTCAGAACAATGCTTGATTTTAGTTTTAAAAGTTTATCTACAGTTTGCCAGCTAAAACGCCTGAAACATTCCTAAATGTAGGGACCGGCAACGGCGGCCAATTTTGCGCCGCTCCGCGTGCCTAATTTTCTTCGCACGTTTTCACCAGACTGGTGTCGCGGGGATCAAAATCATGTTTTTTTTAAAAAATGCGACTAGAAAAGCGCGTTCTTTTTTTATGGTTTTTTGTTTTGATTATTTTAACATAACTATTTACCCAAATCACCTTGCTATACGCTAAGCTGCGGTTGTTTTCGGCTAAAATAAACGGAAAAACAGCGTCAGTGTAAAAAAAAGTTTATGATCTCCAAAGGTGCGCCCGACGGTATTAAAGAGGCATTGATTATCTTTCGTTTGAGCCATTTTTTTCGGCATCGATGCAGCCAAAGATCCCGGAAATAGATTGAAATTTTACATGGTTAAGCATAGGCAGAATCGGTATTTTTTCAGAAAACGAAAGTTTGCTCTTAAACAAAGAACAAATGAAAAAGGTGCGCCCGCTTAAATTTTAGTTTAGGTGTTGCTCTTACTAAAATCACTCAGATTTGGCGTCCTAGGTTCGTAAAAGATCCCGGGAATTGGGTTAAAGTTGATGAGGTCGTTAAAATTAGAGGGTATCGAATACGAACGTATTGGGGATCCTGAGCAGCCCAAAGCCAATGGTTTATATTTTGCTTCTTGACAATCCTTTAGTAGTTTTGCGTCTCTGCTAATCAATATAAGGTGAATCCTGCTCAGGCTTAACGTGTGTAGTCAATAAATATGGTACAAAAGCGGAAAAACCTGTAATCGCTTATTCGAGTTAACTTCATATAATTCGTTTCCTTCAAATTTTCAGAGTTTATTCATAAGTGTTAAAGATATTTTTTGCCCAAATTTGAGCTGCATATTCCAACGCAAACAGGCACGGAAGGTAATCCAGTAACGAACGAAAGTCGGATAGGGTTAGGAGTAGCTGGGTGGGGGGAATCAGGGAAGGTCAGAAATGGACTAGATATTAATTAATTAACTTTCTTATGACTATACAACTCCGGAACGTGCGCTATACTGATGCATACCCCTAGGGGTATTCTTATATTTGGAAAACAAGCCCTCAGGAGCGTGTCCTGTACTGTATTTTCGCTTATTTAAGGCAAAATAGGCGTTTTTTGGCCTTTTTTTCTGGGGGACCCCCACCCGAGGTTTCCAACCCCCCAACCCCCCTCCGGATTTTTCCGGCCCATGTATGCCTAGGGGTATTTTTATATTTGGAAAACAAGCCCTCAGGAGCGTGCCCTGTACTGATGTGTGTCTAGGGTATTTTTATATTTGGAAAACAGGCCCTCCGGGAGCGTGCCCAATACCGATGCGTCCCCTAGGGGTGTTTATATGTTTTTAAAACAGGCCCTCCGGAGCGTGCCTATACTGATGCGTCCCTCCAGGGGTATTTTTATATTTGGAAAACAGGCATACATGGGCCGGAAAAATCCGGAGGGGGTATGGGGGGTCCAAAAAAGGCCAAAAAAACGCCTATTTTGCCTTAAATAAGCGAAAATTTTCTCCATCTGGGAGGGGGGTGGGGAGGGGGTATGGTCGGCCGAGGGGGTATTGGCCGACGAGGGGTATACCCCCACACCCCCAGCCCATGTATGAAAACAGGCCCTCCGGAGCCTGCCTATACTGATGCGCCTCTAGGGGTACTTATATATTTGGCAAAACAGGCCCCCGGGGCTTGCCCTATGTTGATGTAGCGATCATTAGACTCGCCAGGCGAAGGGCTTTCAAATGATATACAACACGACCATTTTGGGCGATTTTGGAATGTTTCCAAAAATAATCGATAATCGATATTTATCGATAAATCAAGTTAATTTATAATTAATTATGATTAAAAACATTAATTTTTGTTTGGGATCGGTTCCTGATTCCCCCGCGCTACACCTGATCCGGAATTTCTCACCAAAGTACAAATCGGAGGAAGTAGGGGGGCCAATCCGGGGGGTCTGGAATATTTCGGGTGGGGGGCAGACCACCTGTTACATGTATTGTAGCAGCTCATCCTTGTCTGAAACTGTAAAAGAATTGTGCCAGAAACATCGGAGAGGGAGAGTGGAAAAGATCGTTTTGATGGGGGGTGCTCCCCTATCGGGGGGTTGGCCCAAGTCGGTGGGAGGGGAGCAGAACCCCAGCCCCGCTGTTACATATACAAATGTACCTGGAAAACACAGGAATACCAGTTCACACTCTACTATTCAGTTCTAGTTTAGTTTCAGTTCGAGCTACCAAGGTGTTTGTTCGGTATATAAAGGTGGTAGACGCAATCCTACAGTCTTGGTATATAAAAATGTAAAAGAAAATCGCATTGCGATTAGAATGACACCGGTCCCATCAAAATCGGCGCAGGGGTTTTCGAGTGACAGTCTGATAAAGTACATCGGTCATCGGTATGCACACTGCGGTCAACTTTCTAGGAAGAAAAGGTGGCACGCTGGGTGACGCAGTTAAACGGTCATAACTCGCTTATTATCCAACCAATTCCGTTCCGGTTTGTTTTGTTAGACTGCATAAATTGTGCTCTTTTCAATTCTGAAGCTGAATTTCGCCTAGGAGCATTTTGAATTTTCGCGTGCCGGTCCCTACTAAATGTAGGGTAAGCCGGGGTAATTCGGCACACCATTTTCAGTTTTTCAAAAATATCTCGGCCCAACTTAGCAGCAGTAACCTGATTTTCGGTCCGGAATTTTTCAATTTTTCTTAGTTACACTGTGCAAAAGGTTTGAAGCCATTCCGACCATTCTACAACGAATGGCGAGCGATTCCTTTTCGATTTTATTCATGTGCCGAATTACCCCACCGGTGGGGCAATTCGGCACAACGCGGAAAATTTGGTTTTGAAGCCTAACAGCCCCATCTTAAGGAATGTTACGATTAGAGCCACTTCATCTGAGTCTGTAGTACAATTTTTGCCAGCATTGTACAGTTGTAGTGGCTTTTACAGCTTTCTAAACGTTGAGATAATATGATCCCCACATAAGTTGGTTTTTTCTACTTGGCAATCGAAAAAGGCAGAGTTCTAGCGTTATACTTTCATGGAGCTCTTGTTTGAAGGTTTCTAGCTTTTGCTTCAAGCAGAAAACCTACTTTGTATGTGTAACAGTGGTTGAATAAATGCATAATTTGCATACACACAAACATATGCTAAATCGGGCCTCCGTGTAAAAAATGTCAATGTTTTCATTCTATTAACACTGCTAAAGGCTTACGCACCAAGAAAATAAGCAATTTGCAGTTGATTGACAATTTTTGATTAATTAATTAAAATTATTAATTAGTTAATTAATTAACGTAAAATAACTGGTTACTGTGTAAATCAGCATGGTGATGCTTAAAATACATAAACTAAGCAAAAATAACCGTTTTTGAACGAAAGTTTTGAAAAAAACCGATTTTTTGCGGGAAAACTGACTTCAACTACCGTAATCAACAGCGTTTCCATTCCAAAATGATGCGAAAACCTGCGTGTCTACTTGTGCCATTTTTGCCCCCGAAAGCGGGTCGTCGGTTCTCAAAAACTACTGCACCGATTTTAGTGAAATTTTCAGTGAATAATATTTGAAGGAAACCAACCTAATTGCAGATTTTTAATCCGTCCGAGCTAATGTAGTTTTAGGTTTATTCAGCTTCAAAAATCGGATTTTTTGAGTTGGTGTCAAACAATGACCTGTAGCTCACGATTTATTAAGCAGATAGAGTTAATATTTTATACATTATATCAGCACACAATACGCATTACATAACTGCATTAACCGTTCATCTAGCTGCATTCGTTCGAACGCAATTATCCAATAAAAAATTTTGTGCCGAATTCCCCCCCTGTGCCGAATTACCCCGGCCTACCCTACATAAGAAAATTTAGCCTATTGTATCACAACAAAGAAAAACACCATGTTCCATACTTGCCTATGTGTTTTATCGGTACCTATATCTTAAGCATGTGAGAATGAGAACGATGCCTACTTAGGCCTAAAAGCTATCCTGTTTGGATTTTCAGTCGCTAATAAGGTTCGATAGATAAAAAACGGTATTCAAAACATGTTACAGCAAAAAATAATAGCATCGAATGGTAAAAATATGCAGATACAATGGTCGAAATTGACACTAATACTGGCAAAAAGCTTAAAAATACTAGAAAATTACTGACGACAAAATTCCCCCAAGAATTCCCCCAGATTTTGCAAAAATCCCCCAAATAATTCCCCCACTCCCCCAAACGAAATTTCTCCCCCAAACGCAAAAAAATTCCCCCCAATTTTGGGGGAAATTCCCCCAACCTGGCAACACTGAGTGTTGGAAAGTTGGAAAATGGAAAAAATAAAAGATGGAAAATGTTTCCCAACAATTTGGAAATTAGGAAAACATGCAATGCACAATAACAATCATAACCAACATCACATGGATCCGAAAAAAATTTGCATATCGGTAACGCCGGCAATTCGGCAACGGTATGAGATCCCGCCATCACAATAGACTCGTATGTAGGGATGCAACCGAAGTTCGGTATTATTCGGTATGAACCGAATAATTCGGATACTATTATGAAACAAGAAATTGGAGGTTTTCCTGCTCATCAAAATTCTCTGCATGATTGTATGAGTCTGAATGACGGTGAATACAGTATCCGTACTTGTCAGACCCTAAATTAATGAAACGCGGTCCCCATAAATAGGGAGATCACTACTTGCGCCGATTAGTGTTTTGAGTGTGTACATTTTTGGCCATTTTTTGTTCCAAAAGGGCCACCGTCCTTGGGCTTGTACGAATATTGTTATGTTTATTCTTAATCGATAGCTAATCGTCATATCTACCCATATGCCCGTGGGCAGACATATCTGTTGGAGGACTGGAATGCTACGATTGTTTTAGTAAGCGATGTTGAAATCGCGCATTTTCATTCTTTTTATTTTTTTTAATTTCTTGTTCAAGGATCTCTAAAAGTAAATGCGCCAAAAGATGCATCTAAGGTAGGCCTACTCACAAAGTAAAATTGGTAGCTATCTTTAAAAAGATGACTGAGAAAACTTCTTTTTTCTATTTTTTTCATTGTGATGATTTTCGTTTAAAAATGGGCCACCGTCCTTGGGCTTGGACGAATATTGTTATGTTTATGCTTAATCGATAGGAAATCGTCATATCTACCCATACGCCTGTGGGCAGACATATCCGTCAGTGGACTGGAATGCTACGATTGTTTTAGTAAGTGGCGGTTCCGGGGGAAATCGGCCGATAATCGATGAACTAAGGGATATGGCGAGCGCGTAATCTGAGAGATAGCATGCAGTAATTGGTTGTGGATGTGCTGGTGCATAAAACAATAATGTACAAGTCAAAGGTAGTTGTTTGATACCGGATTTGGTCATATTTGTTAAACATTTACAATTTGGGTGCACACGTTTTACAGAAATTGTTCGAGACCAAAAACACGTATCTAAGGTAAAGCTGAATATAGCATGCAGTAATTAGATGTTGATGTGTAAAATAATAATCAGGAGATCGTCAGCAGTCGTTTGAATCAACATTCAAAATTCTGTGTTCAAAATTTGAAATTCGAGTGATCTCCCCAACAGAGAACGATCGCAAATTGCTGTCTCCCTGATGTTGATTATATTATTTTAATACATGTTTCGAACTAATGTACAGTACATGTGCGTGATAATTTTAGTGTAGCAATTTCGTTCGTAATGCGCGGAGGCACCGACGGTTAATCCTAGAGTGACCTGCCCTCACGGCTTGGGCGTCACGGCCCCCGCGCCAGTGCTTTCTTATCTCACTCCTAGTTTTTGCTTGCTCCCTGGCAGGTGCTTTGCTTCCAATAAACCTTGTTTCTGTACTGCGCGCTGCAACAGGGTTATGGGCCTCCTATGCCCTGCCCGTACGTTGCCGAGTCCACTTGTGTGTGTGTGAGCGAGTGTGCCCAGTCCCTGCAGTGTGGGTAGCCTAACAGCCTAACGCCCCACTCGAGATGGACGCAAAAGTGCACGCCCCTCCACTGACCACCAAGAATTGGCGCACATGGCGCATGATGATGAGGAGCATGCTGGAGTCGCAGAATTGCTGGGGAATTGTGAGTGGGACCGAACTGCAACCGCCTGCCCCCAACGCCGCTCAGCTCGCAGCCGAAGATGAGGACGACGGTCCTGTGCAAGGCGAAGCAGCCGTCGCCGCAGCAGCGCGACGCGTCAGAAAGAAGTACAACGGCTGGCAGAAGCGACGGCAAGTTGCTATGTACTCTTTGTTGGCGACGATTTCACCAGAGGTGGAACGTTGCATTCGGATCGAAGATGAGACTGATCCGAAAGCTCTGTGGGACAAGTTAGTGGCTCATTTCGAGCAGAAGAGCCAGATGAACATTTTGTCTATCCACACAGAGCTGCGCGCCTTAGTGTATGATGGCAAATGTCGACCGTCGGAGTGGCTTGCAAGTAGACAAAAACTGTACGATCAATTGCAAGCAATGGACCAGCCAGTTGCTGCATCCATGCAAGTCGTAGAGGCGCTCATCAGTCTGCCGGCTGGATGGGAGAACGTACGCTCCATTATTAGCACGGCGTCTAATAATGCGCCGGCAGAGCACCCGTACAGCACTGACCAGCTGGCCGTGCAGCTTGATGACGAATGGCGTCTAAAGTCAGTCAGTGCTACTGCCACTACAGACATTCGTGCATCTGGTCAGGCGTTCATGGCTAATTATGCAAGCAGTTCTAGAGGCCGTGGTGGTAGAGGACGCAGTCGTGGAAGAGGCGGCAGAGGTCGCGGAAATTCAAACAACACCAACACTGCCAGCAGCAAACAGAGCCCGCCTGATGGGCATAATCAAAAGTGCTACAACTGTTTAGGCTATGGACATAAGGCCAGACAGTGCCCTAGCGAGAAACGTGGTGGAGGGCGCGGTCGCGGTGGCTGTCCGCCTGGTGCAGTTGGGCATACAGGCAACAGTCATTCTGCTCAAGCCGTACGTCAGTCAGATGACAGCACTGCCTCCAGCTCTTACGGCTATGCCTACCTTGCCCATGCTCTGTGTGCTAATGACTATGATTCTAGCCAAGTGTTGGTCGATTCTGGTGCGTCCCACCACATGTCTTCTTGCCTCTCTGCGTTCAGAGGTATTCAGCCACTCACCCCGCCGATGCCGATTCGTATTGCCGGCGGCAACACTCTGTACGCAACCCATCGTGGCGATTTGCTTCTTCGCGGTCCCAGTCCCACTCACACCCCCATTTGTCTGCAACGTGCACTCTACCTTCCGAAACTGCAAGGTACTCTGTTCTCAGTCCCTGCAACAATAACTGCAGGTCATCGGGTCGTGTTCGACAACCCAGTCGCTACAATCAGCAGTAAGGATGGTATGCATGCAATGTATGCTGATTTCACAGATGGAATTTTCCTTTTGCGGGCTCGAGTGGACACTACGCTACAGGTTTGTGGGGGTCCTGGGATCGAAAACCCCACCGACCACAGTTACGGTTTACTCGCTAAAGTTGGTACTGCCGCTAGAGTTTTTGCAGAATCAGCAGGCTCAGGAGGAGACCCAGGTGGTCAGACGCCGCTGGCACGCACCGCACCTACGCACGGAAACGCAATGGGTGGTCTGTGGGATACAGCCACCCCAAATCGCGGGCAAGTATCTAGCTCTTTTGGCTCTGCAGTACCTAACAGTATTCTAGCGAATGAGGAAGCAAACTACAGTATGCAGACGGCCTGTCAGCCTTCAGCCAAAAAGCAAACGGATCAAGTTAGTGCCAGACTGGGAGTCGGCACCTTAGATGGTGATACGTATGTGCCTGTTGCCTTTCCTGTGCGTCGGTACTCGATTTCAGCGCAGATGTGGCATCGTCGATTCGGTCACCGTGGCTCAGAGGCTATGGCCAAACTTCTTCGTGGCAATTTGGTCACTGGTCTGCAATGTGACACTGGTCAGTTCAATGAGTTTTGCGAGCCCTGTGTCCTCGCAAAGTCGAAGAGGCAAGCCTTCCCAAAAACAGCCAAGTTTCGAGCAACAAAGCCAATGCAGCTGATGCACACGGATTTGTGCGGCCCCTTCTCTACACAGTCCTACGATGGTAAACGGTATATGCTTTGCCTGGTAGATGATTATTCGCGTATGTGCTTTGTCAGTTTTCTGTCACACAAGCATGAGGCCGCCAATGCACTCAAACAGTTAATCGTTATGCTCAAAACACAGTCACAATACACACTACGTACTCTACGCAGTGATCAAGGTGGCGAGTTTTTGGTTGGCGAATTCCAAAATTGGCTCAGTGACAAAAGTGTCACGCATCAGTTGTCTGTACGCGACTCCCCCCAACAAAACGGAGTTGCAGAACGATTCAACGGAGTCATTATGGAGCGGTCCCGGGCCTTACTATTGACAAGTGGCCTACCTACAAAGTACTGGACAGAAGCTATTGCCTGCGCAGCGTACCTGCGTAATCGTTGTCCAACTTTGTCGCTCTCTCCGACTTCCTCTCCGTACCAGTTGTGGTTTGGCCGCAAGCCAGATGTGGCTCATCTACGCCTGTTTGGTTCGCTTTGCTACATACACCTAAACCAACGCGAACGCACTTCCAAGTTGTCAGCCAGAGCAGAAAAGGCTTACTTTCTTGGTTATCCAGCTTCGATGAAGGGCTACCGAGTTCTTCTTGCTTCTGGCGCTGTTGTCGTCTGCCGAGACGTTGTTTTCAATGAGTCGGTTGTCTACTCCAATCGCAGCTCCGATACAACGCAGTTTAGTCTTGATGACTCAGTTTTCCCGGCAACTACAGTTCAGGAGGAGAACAGCGAATTCGACACGCCTACTGTAGAACTGCAGCTGCCTAGCGTTGAACCGGATGAGCCTGAGATAACACCAGTTCCTGCTCAACCAGTTGAAGCGCCGGTCGAACCAGAAGAGCCAGTAGCACCTGTCCTCGAACCTGAGCAGCCTGTACAGCCTCAGCCCGTACAGCCAGTACCGGTTGAAGAAAGACAGCAAGTAGAAGTGCCGCAGCAACGAGTTTCTCAGCGCAAAAACAAGGGAGTCCCTCCACAGCGCGACATTTCCACTGGTCAAACGAGCGGTCACAGCCAAGCAGCGCAAGTGAGCTCAGAGGAGCCAGCAAATTGGAAACAAGCAGTCGCAAGCGCTAAGGCAGAAGACTGGAAAGCAGCAGCGACCGCAGAATTTGATTCTCTGCGAAAATTTGGTACATGGGAATTAGTGCCTCCCTCTCCTAACCACAAAGTCATTGGGTCGCGCTGGGTTTTCAAAACAAAACGGGACGACCAAGGAAAAGTGGTCAGATACAAAGCGCGCTTAGTAGCCAAGGGCTACGCTCAGAAGTATGGAGTCGATTACTTCGATGTCTTTTCCCCAGTCGTACGATGGGAAAGTGTACGCGCGTTGTTTGCTGTCGCAGCTCAAAAGGGAATGGCAGTCCATCAGATGGACGTTGAAACCGCTTTCCTTAACGGTTGTCTGCAGGAGGAGGTGTACATGGCTCAACCAGAAGGTTTCGTAGACAAGAACAAGCCAACACATGTGTGCAAGTTAAAACGCAGTTTGTACGGGTTGAAACAATCACCCAAGTGCTGGAACGAAGCCCTCAACCAAGCACTAGAGAAAATCCAATTCAAACAAGCTACCGCTGACCCGTGCATCTACTCCGGCCGAATACATGGCAAAGACGTCTTGCTCGGAGTTTACGTTGACGACATTCTTGTAGCGTGCGCAGATTACAAGGCGTTACAGCACACAAAACGGCTGGTTGGCAAGTCTTTCCAAGTAAAGGATCTCGGCAGCGCAAACTACTTCTTGGGAGTAAAAGTCAAGGCGGTGCAAGGCGGGTTTTGGTTGGATCAGTCCAACTACGCGCAGAAAGTCCTGGAGAGATTTGAAATGCAAGACGCAAACCCCGCCTACACACCCTTAGCAGCTTCACAAGAACTGTTACCAACTGAGCCAAGCGCAGAACAATTTGACGCAACTACCTACCAGTCAGCTGTGGGCAGTTTGATGTTTCTCACAGTAGCCACACGCCCAGACATCTCGTTTGCTGTCGGTCGTTTAGCCCAGTTTTCTTCGTGTCCGTCACCAGTTCACTGGACGGCAGTCAAACGCGTACTACGGTACTTGAAGCAGACGAAGAACTTGGGTCTTACTTTTTCCAAGAGCGGAAACAGTCGGCTAGTCACCTACTCGGATTCTGACTGGGCCTCAGACAGCGTTACAAGGCGTTCAGTTGGTGGCTATGTGTCGTTTCTTTCCGGCGGGCCTGTCTCGTGGGCATCCAGGTCTCAGAAGCTAGTGGCGAAGTCGACCGCCGAAGCGGAGTTTGTAGCCTTATCTGATGCAGCAGGAGACGTGAAATGGCTACGCACCCTATTACAAGACTTGGGCTACCCACAGAAAGGACCCACCGAGTTGTTTGAAGACAATCAGGCCGCAATTCACTTAGTAGAGGCACCGCACGGTCACGCCCGCACAAAGCATCTCGACGTCAAGTTAAAGTTTGTGCACGACTACGCGAAAGCGGGCTACCTACAAGTTACCTACGTGCCTACAAGCCAACAAGTAGCGGACGGCCTGACAAAAGCTTTACCCAACGCAGCATTTGGGACATTCGTCGGCGCACTTGGGCTTAAATCCTAAAAGGCAGACATTTTACACAAACAATTCACGCACTCTGCATGTGTTTGTTTGCTGCCAGTCTGTTCTGTCTTTCTGGTGTCCTTTTTGGCTCCAGACTTGTCCCTTGTACTGCACAGTCTGTTCGGTCACCGTTGTGACGTTTACCGTTGTTCTTTTGTTTTTATCACACTTGTTTTGTGTCTGAAGGTGCAGTAAGTGCGTTATTCTGATAACTGTTTATAATGTGCTAAAAGTCTATTTTTAGTTGAACAGATTCACCGGTAGTAGCGTTCGGTCCTCTGAAGCATTAGTTCGAGGAGGAGTGTTGATTATATTATTTTAATACATGTTTCGAACTAATGTACAGTACATGTGCGTGATAATTTTAGTGTAGCAATTTCGTTCGTAATGCGCGGAGGCACCGACGGTTAATCCTAGAGTGACCTGCCCTCACGGCTTGGGCGTCACGGCCCCCGCGCCAGTGCTTTCTTATCTCACTCCTAGTTTTTGCTTGCTCCCTGGCAGGTGCTTTGCTTCCAATAAACCTTGTTTCTGTACTGCGCGCTGCAACACCTGAAGCCATTCCAAAGTGCGGACTAGAATTAGTGTTTCCGATCAAATTAAAATTAAATAACAAAATTAAATTGTTTTGACCAAAATCACCAAGTAAATAGCAATTTCATAACAAATTAAATTTCTCGCGATGAGTGCCAAACAAATTAAAATTATATTAAATTTCGTAAAATTGGCATAGAAATTTGATATAAATTTGATATGAATTTGATATAAATTTGCTTGGTTTGGCAGGTTCACTAACGAAAGTCTGGCTACAAAACAACAAGTTCAGTCCAAAGATGACCTTGTTCATACTTATAGCAAAGATATCAACTCATTAAATGCTGATTTGTAGACCATTTGTCGCCATCTAAAGAAAAGTCAACTCATTCTGGGCTGACGCGACCCAGGTTTTGAGCTGTTTCCTCAGGAATTGACTATTGATTTTAGCAAATTTATATTTAATTCATATCAAATAACAAATTTGTATCAAATTAAATTTCAGAATTTGGGTACCAAGCAAATTAATAGCAAGTTATTTTCATTTGAAGGCTGAGCAAGCAATTTAATAGATATTTAATTTCAAAATAAATTTACTCGGAAACACTAACTAGAATAGGAGTAAATGGATTCCCGCCATCTGCTATCCGTTTTAAATTTTCATAATAGTACTATTCGAATTCGGTATTCGAATTCGGTATTTTTCAAACCGAATAATACCGAATAATACCGAATATTGTAAAACCGCTGAAATTGCACTGTTTTGTTTAAATTTGTGCAGAAATCACCGAGATATTTCCTGTTTTGCATCTCTCTGTTCATTTACTATGCTAAAATTTTGGCAAACAATGACTATTCATACAAAAAGTCAACGAACTTCAAGGTTAAGGCTTAACTTACATAGTAATAAACTAACTAAAAATTACTAAGTTTAAAAAAGTAATAAACAACAAGATTACCGTTGTCAAGTAAAGTAAAATTAAAATCAAATTAAATTCGAAAATAATTTACTTCCGAAGAGTAAATTAAATGGCAAGTAAATTAAAATCAAATTAAATCTCTGACGAAAATGGCGAAGCAAGTAAAAAGTAAATTAAATTAGATTGAAAAGCCTGAAAAATTTACTTTCAATTTACTTCTAATTTACTTGTAATTTGCTTCATTGACTATTTGATCTGTGGTAGTCTGGGCTCTCGCATGTAACTTTTGTGTGATTCTGTGCCTTTTCTGTCTGTCTATTTAACCACAGAATGTACATATGCTCTCACTGTTGAGCATGGAAACCCAGCTGAATGCAGCAGATCATTCAACACAAATTTCTCTGAAATCTTAATTGGAATCCTATACTACGTATACAATGTGAAGCTACAGTTTTCGTGCAACCATCACATACATCACAGGTCATCTGCCAAAGGGGGAGGGGGTTGGGGGTCTGGCGCCGGCCGCGGGATCTAAGCCCAAATTTTGGGAGGGGTTGAGCACTAAAAACCCTCAAAAATCGAAAAAAATCGTAATTTTTCGGCTATAAATCGTCAAAAATCGCTAATTTGGGCTGAAACACAATTTGTTTGCCGTTTTGTATGCTATTTTGGCTATTTTTGTGTCTGAAATTGTAAAAAATCGCAAAAATTTGCTCAACAAATTACTTTCCAGAAAAATTGGAGCGGGTTGGGAAAATCGTTTCAGGGGGTCCCCATCCGGGGGGTCTGGCCTAAGTCGGGTGGGGGCAGACTTTGTTTCATCAAATCCCGGTCTGTCCATAAGTTACAGTGTTAGCCAAAGCTTTACATCTGTTGCTTTGCTCCTAGAAAAAATAATTATAATGCATTTCTGAACAACTGATTTTACCAAAAACATGAAGCTTAACAAAAGGATGGAGTTAGGTTCATAGTGCCATCAGTTTACTAGAAATCCATACTCAGATATTCGGTGATTTTGTGGTATATTCGGCAACTTTTTGCATAGAAAAGTAAATTAGAATTTAATTAGAAGTTGAAAGTAAATTAAAATCAAATTAAGTTGTTGGTAAATCGGTCAAAGTAAATTAAAAAGTAAGTAAATTATTTTGTGGAGGTGGAAGTAAATTAAAAAGTAAGTAAATTACTAAACTAATTTACTTGACAACGGTAAACAAGATTTCAGCCTTTTCAGTTCCGAGTAGACTACGCTGTCAGATTTCCACTTCTTAACCTAAACGTTTGTTTTATCTACCAAATACTACATATAAAGTCCCATCTATCTTTTCAATCGATTCATCCAATCTAAGCTGTATGCCTAACCTGCCAGTGCCAGCTCCGGTGCTTACAGTAGTACCGGATGGATGCTCCCTTCCTCCAACTTTCTGTATACGTTTGTGGTTCGCGCGTAAATATCTTCCTGTTATCCGCCACATTCCAGATAATTGAGAAGGCCCTTTCGCCTACCCGCTGTCAAACCCAACTTTTAGCTTCGGTTTTAGCCTTAGACTTCTTCAAGCTCAGGGGCAAGTGTTTTTATGAAATCTCCGCCATGTGGCGGATAATAGGAGGATATATACGGGAAAGTGTCTTTGTGCTCTGACTCATACATGTAGTTGGGGGGGAATGGGGGGTATTTCCCCCCCAGGCCCGATTTTCGGAGAAAATTCCCCCCCAGCCGGATTCTGGGGGGGGAATTTTTTGAAACCCTATTTTGGGTTTGTAAACCTGCAAACAGGGTTCCAGAAGCCCTGATTAGGGTTTCAGAAACCCAACTTGGGTTCCAGAGCCCTAGTTTGGGTTTCAAAAACCCTAAATAGGGTTCCGGAACCCTGTTTTGGGTTTCAAAAAACCTAAATAGGGTTCCGAAACCCTGTTTTGGGTTACTGAAACCCTAAATAGGGTTCCGGAACCCTAATTTGGATTACTGAAACCCTAATTTGGGTTTCTGAAACCCTAAATAGGGTTCCGGAACCCTAATTTGGGTTACTAAAACCCTAATTTCGGTTACTGAAACCCTAAATAGGGTTCCGGAACCCTAATTTGGGTTTCTGAAACCCTAAATAGGGTTCCGGAACCCTATTTTGGGTTCCTGAAACCCTAATTTGGGTTACTGAAACCCTAAATTGGGTTACTGAAACCCTAAATAGGGTTCCGGAACCCTAATTTGGGTTACTGAAACCCTAATTTCGGTTACCGGAACCCTAATTTCGGTTACTGAAACCCTAAATAGGGTTCCGGAACCCTAATTTGGGTTTCTGAAACCCTAAATAGGGTTCCGGAACCCTATTTTGGGTTTCTGAAACCCTAAATAGGGTTCCGGAACCCTAATTTCGGTTACTGAAACCCTAAATAGGGTTCTGGAACCCTAATTTGGGCTACTGAAACCCTAAATAGGGTTCCAGACCCCTAATTTGGGTTTCTGGAGGGCCAAAATAGGGTTCCGGAACCCTAGTTTGGGTTACTGAAACCCTAAATAGGGTTCTGGAACCCTAATTTGGGTTTCATGAGGCCCAAAATAGGGTTCCGGAACCCTAATTTGGGTTTAAAAATGTCTAAAGAAGATTCCAGAAATGCATTTTAACCACATTATGTCGAATAAAATGGCTTTTTTTGCACGTTTTAAACCAAAATTTGCTTTTTTTGCACATTTTAAATAAAAAATAAGTTTTTTCCACGTTTTAAAGCAAAAATAGGGTTTTAAACGGTATTTTTGCACTTCAGACAGGATTTTTACCCCATTTTTAGTCCTCAAAACCCTGTTTTGAGCCCAAAAAAAGGTCGCTGAAACCCACTTTTGGACACCAAAAAAAGGTCGCTGAAACCCCCTTTGGGCATAGCCCTGAAACCCTATTTTGGATCAGAAAAATTCCCCCCCCCAGCCGAAAACCCAGCTACATGTATGCTCTGACTTCACATGATGAATCAGGGCACTTGTGGCCTAACTCGCGCCTCTTGAATTGTTTGTTCGGAAATTTGGTACTCGTTTTTTACCGTCAGCAAAACAAACAAATAGAGCTTGTTTTTGTTATAGGCATGGATAAATCTATAGCATTCAAACAATATATGTCACTCTACAGCTTTTTAGCATCAAAAAGTCAAGCAAAAAAAACAAGAAATAGTAGTTAGACAGTATATTTGCAATTTGCAATCGCGCTGCGAATTAGTGATGTAAAAAATTAATTCAATTGTAATTGAAATTCGCATAATTGACCCGTTTTTAATTTCAATTCAATTAATTTAATTTAATTGAAATTCAAAAGTTGGGCCATAATTTAATTGTAATTTAATTGAAATTCGCCTGGAATTTCAATTATATTTTCAATTATTTCCTCTGGTGAATGTAAGGAAATGTGTAAGTATTAGAGGCGCTAAGGACTTCAAATAAAAGTCTATTTAGGGTTTGTAACCTCTTTATACTGACCTCGCTATGTTTTATAATATTTTATGATCCGCTTTTTATTTTGTAGTTCATAAAAGCCAAAACAGTGATTTTTGTACATTATGTATGGTGGGTTGACTGACACCCCCTGTTTACAAAGGTGCCTAGGAAGTGATGTTGCTCAAAAATGCTGGAAACCTTAGATTCTGCACTGATATCATACATGTAGCAGGGGGGTCTGGGGGTCTGCCCCCCACCCGACTTAGGCCAGACCCCCCCCCCCCCGAGACGATTTCGCCGACCCCCCTCCGATTTTTCTGGCAAGTAAGTTTTTGAGCAAATTTTTGCAATTTTTTTAGAATTTCAGACATCAATCAATCAATGTTTATGCCGTCTGCTCTACACCAGTAAAACCAGTAAACGAGCTGCAAAGAAAAAAAACATACAGTACGTACAAATTAAAACTCGTAACACGCAGACGGACAACAAAATTTACAGTTGTGAACATAAAACGTGTCAGAAAGATTGCGCAGCAACCCTACGAACTCAGACGACGTCAAATAACAGACAAAAGCGTTAAAACCAAGACTAGGAACAGAAGCAGGAAGAGCGTTCCATAAACGAGCCACTGAAGGGAAAAACGTAGAGCTAGTGGTAACCGTCCTAGCAGTTATACCAACATAAAACTCGTGAGAATTTCTAAGACTACGACGTTCAGGCCCTCTCAAAAAGCTCAGATCACAGTGACGAAACCCGTGGTAATACAGATAAAACAGAGAGACAGATCTACGGGCGGCAACAAACCAGATGGGGCTAATACTGCAAGTAGCACTGCGGTTATACAACTGTAACAGATCAGAGTAGGAGCGCACAAAGTTATTATGGTACTGTTGAAGAAAGAATTTTTGGACCATCCATCTCTAATTTTGTGCGCCATCTCTTTGCAGCAGGAAACCAAATTTCTTTAGCGTAGAGCAACTGAGGCAAAATGACACCATTGTACACACGTTCGAGAACATACAGAGGACACGCTCCACGAAATGACCTGAACAGAGTCCCGAGCGCTCTCTTAGCCTGAACGCACACTTTCTAGGTTTGATCAACAAAAGAAAGACGACGGTCTATGAGCACACCTAAGTACCTGTGCACTTCAACTTGTTCAATTGACAAGACACAAAAATTGCCAAAATCGCCTGCAAAACAGCACTTTTTAGCTGTATTTCAGCCCAAATTAGCGATTTTTGGCGATTTTTAGCCCAAAAATTGCGATTTTTCCGATTTTTGAGCGCTTTTTAGTGCTCTACCCCCTCCCAAACCCAAAATTTTGGCTCAGACCCCCCGGCCGGCGCCAGACCCCCCAACCCCCCCTCCCCCCATCGGCGGATGACCTGTTACATGTATGACTGATATATAGTAAGAATGAACTAACTGTAAATTTTCCTCAGAATGCCATTTTATGCGTTTCAAAAAGGCAGCAATGTAAAATTTTCTCGCCTGGTTGGACAGCAGGCTAACCACATGGACTGAGTCACTGTCACTGTCTTTTACTCTTTTAACAGCAAAATTACAATAATTTTCAAAAAATTGAAAAAATAACTGAAAACATTGCATAATTGAAATTTTCCGAGGTTCCATAATTTAATTGAAAATATAATTGCAATTGAAAATAATGGAAAACTATTTCAATTAATTTAAGACGCAATTTCTGAGAGGATTTAACCTTTGATAAGGGAGCCTCCCCAAATCGGGTCAGGGTCACATCACCGATTTGCGTCATTTTTATATATGTGAGAGTATATGACAAAAAATAAGAACCCCAAAGTATGAGCTCCGGTGGACCCCCCAGAGCGGCAGGCCCCCCCTCCAAAGTAGGGGTGGTCAGGCTGAAAAAAAGAAAAAAGTACCCTAACTTCAAAACATGATTTTAAGCTCGTGCTTGCTTGTAGGATGAAAGTTGGCACACAAACAGATGCGGCCAGACTCGGAGATTTCGAAAATGGTATCTAAAGTGCGATTGGATCCTCCGTACCGGAGTTATAGGCTAAAAACGCGGTTTTACACCAATTTTGTGCCACACCGACAAACACGTTTGACCAAATTTTCATACATTAGGATCCTAGGCGAGGTCCAGTTTTTATATATAATATAGCCTAGTAAATTCCCTACATGCATGCAAAATATAGCCGACATCGACTCGTACCGTTAGGTCGAAATTCGCCCTCAAAGTCAAAATCGAAAATTTTTTTGTGCTGAATTGGAACAAAAATTGTTGCACAAGGCAAACTTTATGCGTAGATTGCAAATATCGCACTAGTTTTTTCGAAACTTTTCTTTGGAAGCATAATTTGGCCAATATTAACTGTCCAACTTGCCTGTGAAACACCCAATCATCATCATCATCATCATCATCATCATCATCATCATCATCATCTGAGCAGCGCGCAGCGTACTCCAGGCGGCCAAAAAGTAACAGCTTTATTACAGAACAGGAGTAGAGACAGACTGAACAAACTGGGCACGGGGAGCTGCTAGGCCTAGGTGGAGTGCCTCAGGGCAGGTCAGAGAGATAAGCTTATCTGCTCTGCCTACAACAACCCTACGACCGAACATCTAGATATTGTACGTGCCTAGTACAAAGCACCTTTTCGTATCGGTGCCAAAACACAATACATACATTGTACATACAATACAGCAGTACACATACTAGTGCTAACAGACACTCCTCCTTGTTTTGCAACGACGAAGAAGGACCGAGATGATTGTGAAATTACCTAAACAAGGAATAAGGTAAACTTTAGCTCCCAACAGAATGAATTTTACTGAAAAAACAATGCTGCTTCAGCTTACATAATGAATGGCTAAGCCGCTAGAAAATGCCCAAAACCGAATGAAAAGAAAAAGAAGGCTGACGAAGTTGACCAAGAGAACCTGGTAAGTAGCTTAGTTTCCTAATTCAGCGACCCAAAAACACGAGACCTGAAGAAGGTGGAATTGGGTGAGAGGGTCAGCTTATTTTAAGGGACCTAACCCTAGCCCCTGTAGGAAGTTGGTAAAAGTTGCCGACGTCACTGGTTTCGTCATCGAGTCGGCAAGTTGATCCACAGTTGGCACGTAACACACTTCTACAAATCCAGCTGAAACATAGTCGCGCACAAATTTCAGTTTTATGTCCATGTGTTTTGTTCTCTGATGTGCTGCTGGATTCGTAGCTAACGCTGTTGCAGATTTGTTGTCTTCGAAAATTGGAGTTGGCTTTGTCTGTCTGAGACCAAGCTCCTCTAGCAACAGCCTCAACCATCTAGCCTCAGCTACTGCTTCCGACAAAGAGATGAATTCGGCCTCAGTAGTTGATTTTGCAACAAGAGACTGACGTCTGGACGACCAAGAAACTGGACCTCCAGAGACAAATGCCAAGTGACCAGAGGTTGACCGTCTTGTAACTGGATCTCCTGCCCAGTCGGCGTCACAGTACAGGGTAAGTTGTTCGCTAGAATCTGTCTTGAACAAAATACCGTAATCTGCCGTAGCTTTCAAGTAGCGAAGAATACGTTTAGCTGCCGACAAATGCGTTTGGAGAGGACAAGCAAGGAACTGCGCCAAGCGATGTACAGAACAAGACAAGTCAGGACGGGTGGCTACTGACAAGTAGAGCAATGACCCGATGATTGACTGGTAGTAAGTTTGATCTGCTTTGTCCTTCTCTGGCGTACCCTCCTGCGCATCTAAAAACTCTGCATTGGCTGCCATCGGAAGTTGAGTAGGGTTTGATTCGCTCATTCCGAAGCGCTCTAAAACCTTTCTGGCATAGGTTTCCTGGCCCATCCAGATACCGTTCCGATTCTGCCGGATCTGCACGCCTAAAAAGTAATGAACCGGCCCTAGGTCTTTTATCTGAAACCGCTTTGCTAGTAGGGCTTTTGCGTGCTGCAGAGCTGGAGAATTTGCGCAGGCAATCAGGATATCGTCCACGTAAACGCCGATGATTACTGGATACCCGTTCACTCGACCTGTGTAGATACACTTGTCAGCTGCAATTTGTTTGTATTGCAAGTGCGTTAGGGTACGGTGCAACTCCTCATTCCAGCACTTAGGACTTTGCTTGAGTCCGTAAATACTACGTTTTAGTCGACAAACCCAGTCTGGGTGTAACTCATCTTTGAATCCTTCTGGCTGCGACATCAGGACTTCTTCCTCCAATTGACCGTTGAGAAACGCCGTCTCGACATCAAGCTGATGCACTTTGAGTCCCATCTGAACGGCAACTGCAAACAATGTACGAACGCTCTCCCAGCGTATTACGGGCGCGAAGACATCAAAATAATCAATGCCGTATTTTTGGGCAAAACCTTTTGCCACCAGCCGGGCTTTATACCGGTCTACCTCCCCTTTTGAGTTGCGCTTGGCTCTGAATACCCACTTGGAACCAATTACCTTAGCACCGGGAGGTTTAGGAACTAGCTGCCAAGTACCAAATTTCTTTAGAGAATCTATCTCCTTTTCTGCAGCTGACTTCCATTGCGCCGCTGTCTCTGAGTTGATTGCTTGCTGCCAGTTGACCGGTTCTTGCAAATCTGCAACTGCTCGTTTTACCGACCACTCACCATACAGTGTAGGTGGTTTTCCTTTATTCGTACGAGCTGACCTTCTGACCGGTGGTTCTGCCGTTGGAGGCTGAGCTATAGGAAACGGAACTGGCTGAACCGCCTCCTGTTGGGGCTCTATCGCATCCACAAACTCTGCAGGATCCTCCTCCTCTTCTGCACGTTCCTGTGCAGGCATCTGAACTTGCTCCTCCTGCTCCGGCACTGGTTGTATTTGTTGAACATCCTGCTGTACAACCGGCTGAGCAGGTACGTACGTTGTCGGTTCTGGTTCTGGAAAAGAGAAAGGCACAACAGGTCCATACTGAGTCTCCTCCTCCTCCTGGTGTGCCGACAAGTAATCAGAGTAGCGAACCGACTCGTCGAAATCTAAGTCACGTCTGATTAGCACCTTGCGTCTGGCCGGCGACCAAACTCTATAACCTTTCGATTCTAGAGAATAGCCAAGTAGAAAAGTCTTTTCGGCCCGAGGATCCAGTTTAGCCTGCTGAGTCAGAATTCTAGCGTATGCAAGAGAACCGAAAACGCGCAAATGAGCAACATTGGGCTGACTACCGTACCAAAGCTCCGACGGAGTTTTGCCGTTGAGTGCTTGAGTAGGCGACAAATTTCTCAGGTACGTAGCGTAAGAAACGGCCTCTGCCCACAAATTCTTGGGAAACCCTGAGTCTGCCAACATCGCACGTACACGACCCAAAATCACTCCGTTAAAGCGTTCTGCAACGCCATTTTGTTGAGGCGCATCTGGAACGGTTAGTTCACGTTTTACACCTTTGGATACGAGCCACTCAGTAAACTGTGCCGACAAAAATTCGCCACCTCTGTCGGTGCGAAGCGCGCATAACTGCCTGCCAGACTGTTTTTCTAACTGCAGAATTAGATTTCTAAAGAACGAAAACGCATCGGACTTGCGCGCAAGAAATAGCACAAAAGACATTCGTGTGTAATCATCAATAACACTCAGAAAATACCGCTTCCCTCCGGATGATTGCGGCTCGATCGGACCACACACGTCTGAATGTACTAACTGTAGTGGCTGACTGGCTCTGCGCTCGCTGGCTTTCGGAAACGGCTTTCGTTTGGCCTTGCCGATTGCGCATGATTCGCATGGTTTCATCTGACCTCGGCTGATTTTTAGGCCTTGCACTGACGTCATCAGACGCTCCACATCACGTGCACCGAGATGACCAAACCGACGGTGAGCCAGGCCTGGAGAAACTTGGGCGACAGCACCCACACACCGTACAACAGGTAAGGAGTGAATACCAAACTTAGTGCCATGCTTACTGCGGGAGGCACCACCGGCTCGCGTCCGCGGAGTGAACTCGACGCACTGGAAACCATCCAGATTTTGAGCTACTGTAGGCGTAGGCGTTGCCACCTCCTCCTCACTCGGAACACTGTCTGCGTCTAGAACAGAACGGACACCACCGAAATCACCGGTTAAAGATACCTGACCCTCTGGGATGCCTGCTTTATCCCGAGAGGCATCACCGTACTGCGCTTGCTTGACGTCTGCCTGTGCCACACCACATCGTTCGATTTCAGGCTGTAAGTGTGCACTGGTGTTTACAGAAGAAACCGAAGTCAACTTGACCGAGGCGCCAACACCAACACTGCCATCTAGCAGGTAGGTGCCATTAGTCAGCTTTCCGGATGCAGTGTGCCGCCCTTGCGAGTCCACAATTGACGCTCGACCACCACCAAATGTCATTTTGTACCCCTTTCTGTCGCAGGCACGCACCGAAAAAAGTGTTCCAACCAATTTTGGTACGTACAGACAATCACTGAGTTTCGCTACAGTAGCCCGACCATTGTTACACAGTGTAACCGTAAGATCTCCGAGCCCCAGGCCCAAGATCGTCTGATGGTTAGCAACTCTGATCTGCGTAGGGGTTGACAGGGGTCTGTAGTTTTGTAGCTGCTCGCGCATGCACGTCATATGATGACTGGCGCCGGAATCTATTACGATCGTCTGAGGCTGCGTAGTTAGCGCGACTGCAGCCACTAGCGTCACTGTCTCTTCGTACTCGCTGTCTGCGTGTGCTGCGTTCCCTTCCTCTGCCGCTCTAGCTGCACTTCGTCTGGGCGTAGACGGACACCTGTCCTTCCTGTGACCGACACCGCCACAGTTGTAGCACTTTCCTGAGAACTGTGCATCTGCGTTCGCCCATTTCTTCACACCTCCGCGCCCTCTGCCTACACCTCGCGCACCACCTCTACCTCTTCCACGTTGACCTCTGCCGCCGCGACTTGCGAACATTGCTTGCGACTGTTCTTTGCCTTTTGTTCGCATTCTCCACTCATCGTCTAATTGCAGGGCAAGTTGCTCGACCGTGAATGGATGGTCATCAGGCGCATTTGTGCTCGCGTGTGCTACGATCGACCTGACTGACTCCCAACCTTGGGGCAAACACCACAGCGCTTGGGATATTTGCATCCACGCCGGTACCTCTTGGCCAATTGCGCGGAATTGGTCGTACACTTTCTGCCGCTCTGCCAACCATTCAGATGGCTTTCGTTTGCCATCAAACACTAGTTGCTCTAGTTCACCCGTAAGCTGTACAATGTTCAGATAGGACTTGCGGTCGAACTGATTGCAGAGCAACGTCCACAATGCAGCGGGTTCGTCATCATCAGGTACATTGATGATGCGCGCAACTTCAGGAGACAATGCACCAAGTAGAATAAACATGGCAGTGTGCTTACGTTTGCGAAAGTTTCTGATGTTTTCTGGAGGTCGTGGAGCGGCCGGTTGAGCTTGAGGTTGTTGAACTTGTTCTTCGTCTGCCGCGTTTGGAGGTGCGTTCGGTTGCGGAGGGCCCTGAGGTGCGGGAGGTGCAGCAGCTTGAGGTGCAGGTTCTTGCTCTTCGCCGATCACTATCTGCCAGCAGTCTTGCGATTTGAGGTAGTTGCGAGCGAGCTTCTTCCATTGCTGCCAGTTGTTGGTTTTAAGCTGCGGCAGTCGGAGCTGTTCGGCCATGACAGTACAGCACTGGGTTTGGGAAAAACAACAGCAAAATCAAGGACCTAGTCTGGGCCCATAACCTGAGCAGCGCGCAGCGTACTCCAGGCGGCCAAAAAGTAACAGCTTTATTACAGAACAACGGTAGAGACAGACTGAACAAACTGGGCACGGGGAGCTGCTAGGCCTAGGTGGAGTGCCTCAGGGCAGGTCAGAGAGATAAGCTTATCTGCTCTGCCTACAACAACCCTACGACCGAACACCTAGATATTGTACGTGCCTAGTACAAAGCACCTTTTCGTATCGGTGCCAAAACACAATACATACATTGTACATACAATACAGCAGTACACATACTAGTGCTAACAGACACTCCCCCCCCCCCCCCCCCCCCCCCCCCCCCCCCCCCCCCCCCCCCCCCACCCACTCAACAACAAAACAAACACAACAACCAAAAAAAGAAAAAAAAAAAAAAAAAAAAAAAACAAACAAAACAACAAAAAAAATAAAAAAAAACAAACCAATCCCACCCTCTCTTCCTTTACCCCCCCCCCCCCCCACCCCCCCAACAAAAAATATTTTTTACTTTTTGGGCGAGACCCCCCCCCCACATAAGAAGCCGCTTCGCCATATTTTTCCTCATTAGGGATTAACAGGCGATATTATATATAAAAAACGCCCCCCCCCCCAACCCCCAATGAAAAAAAATTTGGCCAACCGTGTTTTTCGGTGGGGCACAAAATTGGTGTAAAACCGCGTTTTTAGCCTATAACTCCGGTACGGAGCATCCAACCGCACTTTAGATACCATTTTCGAAATCTCCGAGTCTGGCCGCATCTGTTTATGTGCCAACTTTCAACCTACGAGCAAGCACGAGCTTAAAATCATGTTTTGAAATTAGGGTACTTTTTTCTTTTTTTCCCTACTTTGGAGGGGGGGCCTGGCGCTCTGGGGGGTCCACCGGAGCTCATACTTTGGGGTTCTTATTTTTTCGTCATATACTCTCACATATATAAAAATGACGCAAATCGGTGATGTGACCCTAACCCGATTTGGGGAGGCACTTCCAATTCTCTCAGAAATTGCGTCTTAATTTAATTTAATTGAAATAAAAAATTGAGCCCATAATTTAATTGTAATTGAATTGAAATTCAAATTGCATAATTTTACATCACTACTGCGAATCATCAATATTCGGTATAATTCGGTATTATTCGGTTCCGAAAATCCGCTTCGGTATTCGGTATTCGGTATTTTTGTATTCGGTTGCATCCCTACTCGTATGTCTTTCCAAAAGTTCCACAACAGAACAATGGCTATGATTGCGGAGTTTTCGTCTGTGCTTTTGCTGCGTTCATATCATCTGATTGTCGCATTTTAGCTGCACAGGTGCGTATTCTAACAGCAGTTGAGCACTTACATGCACTTTGCATGCACGTATTTCGTAAACTTCACTTACAGGCTGATATATAGCACTGTAGTAGGCAGCTTTGTGCCTACCTATCTTTTTCCACACAAGATAACACCAGCCGTTTGGATTTTGTGTTGTGATACAGAATGTATGTATGTACAGTTTTAGTCATTTGTGATACTCCGTTTTCAATTTCCTTGTTACATTTTCGAATTTAGATTATGAATTGCTAGATATTTGATACCCATGCATTTTACATATAAATGTTTAATGGTGGTTGCTTTTACTTAAAGTTAAAGTGTTTTGTCCTTTTGGTCATCACTGTGACTACGTACTGACGCTGCCTGCAATTTAGAAATCGACTTCTGAGATCTATGCTCAAAGAAAAATTACTCTATTTACAGTCATAAACGCGACTCCAAATCTATTTTAGCTTAGATTTAGATTTGGCACCACCGAAAGGCAGTGATGACAAGTAGATAAATGGGTAGTATCGTGGTATGGGAAGGTAAGGGAGTCTGTGTGCAAGTACCGTTGGCAAAATATTGAATTTCAGGAATAGATAACATATACATATACATATATGTATATGTTTTCCGAAGTCGAATAGATATACAGGGTGTGCCAAAAAAAACAACCCAGCAGATTTTTTGCTGTAGCAACCGCAAATCGTAACCGATTTGAATGAATCTTTTTTTAAATAAAAGACAAATAAATTCTTGAAAGACTGATGAATCGCTATTAAGATAGCCTGCTTAGTTCCTGAGATATTTGCCCTCAAATTCAAAACAGAGATTTTGGCAGTGAACAAGAGTGATAAACACAACCCAGCAGATTTTTTACTTTTGCAACCATGAATCTTAACCGATTTGAATGAATCCTTTTTTGAATGAAAGACTGATAAATTCTTCAAAGATTGGTGCAATTTTTATTGAGATTCGCTGCTTAGTTCTTGAAATAGCTGCCCTCAAAGTTGAGACAGATTTTGGCAAAGAACAAGAACGATTCCGTTGCACTTCATAATAAAGCAGATTCCTACTGCTGGGGGCTAATGACACTTTACTGTTGAAGTGAACCGAGTTTATGTGTCACCAGTAAAGCCTCCAATAGCCCTCAGCAGTTGCAGGAATCGTTTTATACGAAGTGCAGCGGAATAATAAAAAATCCCTCTTGTTCACTTCCAAAATCACAGTTTTGACTTTGAGAGTGAATATCTCAGGAACTAAGCAGAGTACATTAATGAAAATTTCAGCAGTCTTTTAAGGATTTATTTATCTTTCATATAAAAAAGGATTCATTCAAATCGGTTGACATTTGCGGTTGCTACAGCGAAAAATTTGCTGGGTTGTTTTTTTTGGCACACCCTGTACATAATATGTATATGTATTTTTTCAAAAAATATGTACATAAAATACATATATACATATTTTTTCAAAGCCAGTTTTCAGTTTAAAAAATGCTGCTAAAACAGTTGTTTGTTACTGACATGAGAAACGGTCTATGCTTGGACCTGATTGGCATAAAATTGATTCAGTACCTCAGTCAAATTAAATAATTAATAATTCCCACATTTAACTTCTGTTAAAAACCTCCATTTTAGTCATTTTGCATAAGAGAGAACTTTGTTTTTGAAACCGCAATAGCCAATAATTTCGCTTAGGTCAACTATCAAAAGAAAAGAGCATTTTCTCCTGCCATTGAATCATTCATCCATTGAATTTGAAAATCTATATGTTCTCTCATTAGACCTCCTTTTGGCCGCCTTGCACCACTTTACACGGTTATGATATTGTTTAGTTAAACAACAAATCTGTGGCTTTTTATCACTGCAGCAAATTTAAACACTCGCATCCCAAAGAAAACGTAATTTTCTGCTGTGGTTGGCAGGATGAGACTTAAAAATGCAGCATTTCATCAGAAATTCAATATGTATTTTCAAATATGTATTTTAAATACATAGTGGCCTAAAAATACATATACATAAACATATTCTTTGAGGAATACATAAACATATACATATACATATACGTATTCCAAAAATAATACATAATATGTATTTTTTGCATATACATATACATATATGTATTCCACAGTATGTGCAAGGCCACAGAATACGAGTTCTTCAGCTTTAACTTGCCAGGGATGGACTTGCATAAAGTAAGATTTTTTATATTTCGACTTATTGAATGAAACAATTTTGCGACAAGCAATAGTTTCCAGCATGAGCTGCTGCGCTCGTTTTCTTCATTTTGCCCTTAGTACTGCTTATTTCCCTTCTCTTACGGTGTAACTAGCGATTTTCCAACTTTCCTAATTTCGGGGAGGCGATTTGTGACATTGGAAAACCCGTAAAACTTGGTGTACCAATGTGCACCACAGCGTACCGCACGTCCTCACCGTTTCCGTTTTTCTGGGGAGGCGATTTGTATACGCGCCGTTAAAATCGAAACTTTTGGAAACTCGGCGGTTTCGGGTTTCCAAAGTACTGAACAATGTATATTTTTGGTTCTGTTGTTGGAAATACATCAGTACAACACTGCTAAGTCCCTCAGAATGCTGTTCACTGCTTCTAGTAGCTCTACGCATTATTCGAATGAACGTTTACTTTAGTGATTCTGAAACTTTGTTTTAGTTATGTTCTATGCAAATTTTGCTTGGATCGGCGCAAGTATAATAGTTTGTTTGGCGGTTCGCAAACGCAGCCTAACTCCAGCGAGCCTTGTTGTAAATTCCTTGTTCTGTGTTGCTTTGCCTTTCGCGCTCGCAATTTCTTGTACAATGCCGGTAAACTGGAATAACCCAGATATCAAGAATTTGTTACGTTTTTACATCAGAGGAGAATTTGAGGGAAATCAGAATGACTTAACTAGCAAAGAAGATCGCTGAAGCCGCAGGCACAAAGCCGCCGCCTAAAGGCACCATAAGCAGACATTTGATCAAGCCCAGTCAGAAACGTTAGAGATGATGGCAGCGATTCTGAATTGCCCCTTTCCGGCTTTTGAACAGTCGGATTAGGGTTTTTCTCTCATTCATATGTACAGTTTGTACATTCGTACTTTGCTAATAGGCTACTGAAGTATATTGTTTGCAGTATCTCAACCAATATTAACAGCTTTGTCGTTGTTTTCTTTGTTTATTAACCTGTTTGCTGGATAGTTGTATTGTAGAAAACAGAAAACCTATTGTCATGCAATGACAAATCGCCAACGCACCACTTCGCGTATCAAAAACGGTGGTTGCCCGACTTTAGCTGAAATTAACAAAAATTGCTTATTATTATCGTGTTATTTTTCGTTTTAGCATCGACAAAACTGTAGTTTGTCTCTTAAATCTTTAAAACTAAAACTAAATCTTTGGCCAACTTCATAGCTTTGTCATTGTTTTCTTTGTTTTTTGAAGTGATTGTTAGTATGTTGGCATTACTTGTATGAAAAACCGATAATCGATATCGATTTCTACAGTGATCGTAGCCAATTCTAAATGTGACAGTTGAAATCAGCGTGCCAGGAAACGCTAGTGGGATGTCTCTCGCAATGACAACCCGCCGAGCCACCACTTTTCATGTCAGATTGGTGGTTGTTTGACTTGAGCTAAGTTAGCAGAAAAGCGCCTGATAATCGTGTTATTTGTCGTTTTCAGCATCCTCAAACACTTCAGTACACGCAATCCTGGCCCGGCCGTAGTTTAAACTCACCACCGCATTTATTATTGTCGCGTCGCAACAATACAGGTCCCCCGTCCCAAAATTTTGTACTCGCACAGTACCCCCAAATCGCAATTGCCGATTTATAATATTTACGCTTGTGCGTAGTTTTAGGCTCAGGTTTAGAATCAGGATTTAATTTAAGCATTAGTTCATGCTCTAACCTAGCTTTAGACTTGTTGTTACGCTCAAGTTAAAGAAATCAGTCACCCTACCAAAGGGGCAAGTGGTCTTGTATGATTTACCCGAGCATTTCGATCAATGTGGAATATACTAATTGACGCAACTATGACGCATACCAGTCGGACCGTAAATTGACATACCGTATCTACTCAATAAATTCGCGTCGAAAACCGTAAGCAAACAATTCAAATGAACAGCGCTTCCGATAGATTTCCGCCGTATAGCGGCTCAAGCGATAGACTTGCCTAACCATTACTAGCTGAAGCTACTCCATTTGGAGTAGTACCCCACATTGAATAACGCTTTGAGTGCGGCTGTTTTTAGCATAAATGAGATTGGAAAATAAATGTGCAAAAAAGTGATTGGTCAGTCACGCTTTTTTGTCAGACAATGCACAGTGCTGCATACAACGCGTGATTGGCCAGTCACGTTTTTTTGAAAATTTCAGTGATTTCAAAGACACATTTTGCGTGATTACCATTTTTGAGGCACGCATTGCATGTCCCTATGGCTAGGCACGCAAACAAATTCTGCGTCTAAGAGCTAAGATTTTCTGAGTAAAAGTTTTGCGCTTTCGTGCAAGTTGTGTTAAAATGTCAGCGAAATTGATTGACGAACACAAGAGTTATGGCAAGACGAAGAAACCTGCGATAGATAAACGGCCGGCCCTGTATTTCAGAGGAGTGGGGAGCAAGCAATGAAGAATGATGGCATTGATGCGCAACATTACTGCACGCCGACTCAATGTCTCCTGCTGAGTCGAAAATTGGCGAAAATTAGTTATTGAGCGCCTTGTACTTTCATACGTATGTGGCTATTTGTGTAGGCAAAATTGAACTATGTGGTTTAGTCGGTTGGCTTTGTTAATTACAACTCAAATAACAACACCCTCGCTCGGGTTTCTCTTTCATTTACTGCTTAATCCTTTGCATTCTATTTACGGAGCTTGTTTCGAGCTGATTGGAAGAAAAACTCATGTTACTTTGAGCCAAAGTAAGACCTAACCAAATTCTTAGAGCATGAAGGTTTGCCTGAGTTCTATCCAAAACATGAAAAATCAATCAATATATTAGAAAATTTCGTAAAATCTGGGAAAATTTATTCAATCAAGATTTTGACGGAGATACAATCTGAACGCTTGGTTCCAGCGGTTGCGCTGATTTACTGTCGGTCGCCGATTGATCACTCAAAATTGAACTGCGAGACTTTTTGTAGTGGACTCCCAGATTATTGAGAAGCGTTAGATCCGGCTCCCGTTTAATGGCATCGGCTACGTTGTTGGCTGAGCTGCAGCGAGAAAAAGCGCTGCTGTTTCTGGCCGATCTGTACGCAGGAATACTGAACAGCAGCCAGTTTGTCGCACTGAAATTGCAAAACAGTAGCTTGAAAGCCGGTACACCGAATAACGTACGTGCCACTGACCGACATTTTTCCAGTCTGACTTAAAATGACAGCAAAAGCTCACGCTCAAGTTCCGAGCAGCGTTTACACTATTAGTTCCTGCTTAAGAATTCCCATCCTGCGTACATTTTTCCAGCAAAAATCGTACATGTTTTCATCTAGATCGAAGTGGCAGTACCAGCTACGATTAATGAGCCGATGTACCAACGCAAAATTTGCGTCTACGTGACTTTATACCCTCAATTATTTAGTTTTAATGGTATGAGAAATAGCAGGAAACCTGTGCAGCATGACGAGCAGGTTGCTGAGTTGTGTCAGAAATATGAGAGCGGCTTTGGTCATGAGTTGAGGCCAGAAAAACTCGAGCACATTGATCAGAATAGGACAACTGTAGCACAGAACAAACTTGACCACCACACCTGCCAAACTGGCCGCCACTTTTTGTTCCCGCGCTGCCCAGGACTTGCCCTGAAACAGCCCAGTGTCAGATTAACAACAAGCAGCTATATAGTCAGTTCACACCAAGTTCTTAGCGTCGGCCTGTTTGCGATGTTTGCGAATAACACAGTATATTCGGGCACTGAGACAGATAATTAGAAGAAGCGGCAGCGGCCCCTCGAACAGAAAGCTCAGCAGCACTCTTCGCACGAACACGTAACGTTCTGACAAACGCAGTTCGGTCGGCCACAACTGCACGTCAACAGTATCAGTCAAATTCTCGAAACACCGCTCCACATTGAACTCAAAAATGCTGGATGCGTTGAGAACAACCGAAATACATAACACAGCCGCCAGGGCAACCAGCACAGTTGTTTGAGAGGTGGATCGCGGTTGATATGGGCGTGCCAGAGCAATGTATCGCTCAACAGTTACCGCCATTACAAGGCTGATCGTTCCCGTCCAGCTGACCTTGCCGGCCGGATAAAACACCTGAAAGAAAATTAGTAGTGTCAAATGTCAAACTATAAGCTTTTGGAGAACGTAATACTGAAGTTACACTGCCATCTGAAAAGAGGTGGTTTATCGCGCTAAGTTTGGTTCGGATAGCAGTTTTCGGGAAGCACTTGGTAATACAGATTTTCATTCCGACTTGTTTTTCAAAAATAAGAAACAGATTAGCATGACAGTAACGAACCATAGAATATCGAAGAAAATATTAAAAAACATTAAAAAAAAAGAAATTATCATTTAATTGTGCATTTGATTAGCTGTTGGCGGGGTGTCAGTGCGTCAAAACTTTAAACGTCCTGACAAAAATTTCGGCTTTGAGTGAGGAAAAAAACTTTGTTCTTTTAATCTGTTTTCTGTCAATATAATTTTCCTTTGAGTTAGGACGCGGACCCCGTCTTAGTTATTTTACGGACCCGCAGAATATTGTTCACTTTTGAGTTTTGACACGAAATTTCTGATCGGTAGTGGTTTCCAATTCACGATTACAGTTTTTATAGTATGTTAAAAATGAAATACTTGTTAAGAAAGCACAGTGTAGTTGGTGTTTACTCCTTTTCACGAAGATACTAAGATTTTTTTACGAACGTTCGATAATTGGGACCCAGTTGAAAGGAAGTCTGCCTGGTTCAGAGCAGCGGACAAAGGCAAGCGTAGACAAGACACACCTTATGTACATAAGCGATTGGTCCCGTGGTAGAGTGGGCGCCGTAGACCAGCGCAGAGAGTCCATAGCTGCCGAACGAGCTAATCAAAACGGCTAAATCGCACAAGCACAGAGCCTTCATGTAGACAAAAAATCTGGAGCTCGGTTCATTGCTGAGTCGGTAGAGAAATCTCAATATTCCACCCACACCTACCGTTAAGATGACAGCAGAGAACAGTCCAAAGCCGGTGAAGTAGCGCCATGAAAAAGCAGGGGCAGGTAGGCAAGGGAACATGTACGGGTTCATCTCATGTCTCACTTAAGAAATACAGTGTTAGCGTAAAATCTGGTCAATACGGAGAAGGCGAATAAAGGGCCACGCCGATATTTCATTTCATAGAGAGTCTGAGATAAATCTGCCGCCGTCCCATCGCCTGACAACACCCGTCGAGCCGGAATTATGGACGCACAGTGGCATGACGCATTGCCACACCGCCCGAGATTGCAGAGAAAATGTAAATTAGCGCGCCTGAATGGCAGCGCTCCGACTGAACGGAAAGAGGTAGCTCGGCCCATTTTAATTGGCATGCATGGACTGCGGCTGAGACTAAATCTTAGCTATCACTCCTCTAATGCCACCTCTAACTTTCGACCTAATCAATTGGCCTGTGCCAGAGCTTTACGAGCCTTTTTATTGCTCTGTTTTGGGTTGGGCTCAGTATCTCAAAGAAATGGCATTCCTTGAAACTGGGAGAGCTGGATGCTTAAGAGACTGCCCCGTCTGGTGGCGGTGGTATCACTCCAGACCATGTTTGCACACAACACTTGAAAATCAGTTTTATCGTTATCAGGAAGCCAAGTGCGCAGGAGCTAACGCCCTTCTTCAACAAATTATGACTTTGTAGTGCGTAATGACAGCCTTTCGTCTTCTGCTTACGCTACTAGCACAAGCAGCTATAGCAAAAGGAGGTATGCATGCATGTGTTCCTTTATTTCTCTGATTACAACTCAGATTTTGAACTAGAGATGTGCACGGACAGCTTTTTCCGAGCCCGACTCGGCCCGACGTGCCTCCGGGCATCAAAATCAGGCCCGGCCCGCTCAAAATCCAGCCCGGCCCTGTCTGGCCCGTCGGTTTTTGCTTAGTCTGACTAAAGTTTTGAAAATTTGGTCTGAATTTTCAAATAAAAGGTAAATTTATAGCTAACCTTTGAAAATTGGAATTTTGAAACAGGAAAACGGCTTGTATTTGTGTTTTGTGGTTAATTTCAATTTGATTTATAAAATTGCTCATTTGTACATGCCCGGCCCGGCCCGCGTCTCAAAAATTTATTGCCAGTCTGTCCAAAATCGTCAATGGGCATGCTCAGCCAGTGCAGATCTCTATTTTGAACCTACGTATTTAGAGCAAGAATTCAGTATTTTTGCTGTGACAACTAAAGATCTTACTTTGAATCAAGAAAGCTCTGTTCAACGATTTAAAGACCAGGTACTGCATTTGAAATTTTGTGAAGAAACTATGGGAGAACATAATTTTACGTATAACAATTTCTTAGTGTTTTAGGCTGCTCAGTGTTTGAGCGTAGAACAGGACAAAATCACTGTGATAGCAGCAAAGTAAGCTCATACTGAAAATCTTTGAAAGTACAGAAAAGTTGACTGAAACATTTTAGTGACCAACAATTAGAATCCAAGGATGGCACTCAGTCTATCAAAATTCGGAGCCTTTCCAAAGATCCTGATGCTGAAATTCCGGTTTTGATTAACTTCCATGTAAAATTAAACGACCGAACTACTTTGACGGAGCTAAAACAAACGGTGCAACAATGTGATACACTCGACGTGATCAGCGTAGAAGGTAACGGTTCTGTGTGCGTACCTTGAACCAGTGCCGTACCCAGGATTTTGCAAAGGGGGTGTAAAATTTTGAAGTTGCCTGGTTGGACCGCTACCCAACAAGGGAGAGAAGATTTCGCAAAATAAGCCTACAAAACCTTCTAAATTTTTGAAAATTTAGCCTTCGAAAACGCGTTTAAAAGAGGTATTCTGAGCATAAAATAGACAGATTTAGTACTTAATTTATTCATTTGTCTTGTTTTTGTCCAATTTTTCCTCCCTACCTCCACCCGCAAGGGGGTGTGTGTACACACCGTACACCCCTGGGTACGGCACTGCCTTGAACCAAAATAGACTGCCAAGTAGGAGTGTCGGAGTTGGTTATGTTACTTGATGAATGATAAAAGAAAAGAAGAGACAGTTGCAGAGGAACCGATCAGTCAGTTAAAGGAGCGATCGACGAAGACAGAGTTGGGCGTGACAGAATGCAGGAATGGCGGTTTCCTAAACTCCAACTACACTTGTAACTGTCCCCCGTATTTCTCTGGAGAGTCCTGCACTGTTCAGAGCTGCTACGGTGCTGGAGCTGTCGACCGAAACCTGAGATGTCAGTGCCCTCCCGGTTATGCGGCAGCGCATTGCCAGCCCAGTAAGTGCTATATTACCGTAAGTAGCTGGTAATTTCTGAATTGGTTTGGATACCAATCTAATCTGCATCTGCATACATACATACATAGACATGTGTCTTGTTTCAGTGTGGTGCTCCCCACTGACTCAGAACGATTTTAACGTGGAATATCGCACACTTACTATTGTGCTCAATACGCGATTTTCCATGGCTTCTGATTTGATTCAGGTTTATTTGGCTGTTAAGAAACTCACTGACTACTACTCAGTCCACCACCCAGGCTATTTCCGCGATTACGTGCTGATCACCTACAGAACAGGAGGTACCCAAATATCTTGAATAGGAAATATCCAACTAATTATGTACAGCATGTACTGTACGTACGTATAACCTAAGGGCCAGGATTTTAAAAGCATAGCTTTACATAGATCTGTTGCACAAGATATCTTTATGCATATCGCGCCAAATATCCTGACGCAAAGTAGAGTACCATACCATCTGATTGCAAATCATCAGTTTATAGCAGGTTTAAGCGAACACAGTTCGACATTTGGTTGTGAATTTTGAACAGTTTGAATCATAACGATCGAATAACCGCTTCGATTTTAGCGTTTTCACGTTATGTGAAACAATCATGGGCTAGAGACCCAGCTAATCTGCTCAAGGTTATGCACACAGTTACAAATGGAGAGGGTCTCTGCGAGCAAAACAACTTGGAGGGAGTGGAAACGGCACTGAGATATGGAATTGCGCCAAGGTCTCATATCTTTGTTTTCACTGATTCCGCAGCCATTGATCAGAAACTTTGGCCAGTTGTCATGGAGCAGGTGGCATATTTCAGAAACCAAGTACGAGTCTCTGTCTTGATAATATCTATTTGTCTCATCGTCCATACTTTAAATTTTAGCTGTACTTCGTCTTTACTAATGCTAAGGAGTCTAGTGGTCCGTGCCCGGTAGACCCCAACAGCGAAAAAGTTCAGGTTTATGCAAAACTATCCAAATTCAGTCAAGGGCACTTTTTCCATGTACAGAAAAGCGAAATACAACAGGTGAGTGAGCCTTGCAGACGGTAGAGCAAGTTTGATCTACATAAAACTAAGTATGTTTGTAGTTGCTAGATACCTATGCACCGTCACTGTATCATGGCGACATAATATTTTCTTCCGATTTGGATACTTGTACCTATGCAAACCATATTCTAAACGTCTCAGTGGAAGCAGATAATCAAACAGTGTCAATATCTGCCACTGCAAGTATACCGTGCGTATAGGCATTTTACGGGCAATGAACGCCTGGGAATTTAAGGTAATGCAATGGTCAGCTACAATGGACAAGCATTGGTGGACAAGTTATCAGTGGGTGATGCATCGCTTTTTCAATTCCAAGCAGATCAGCCAGGCATTCACCAATTATTGCTGAGTGGGGACACTGCTGTGTCCTGTGCTTTCCGAGTTCGCGTAAACAGTAATGTCCAATTTTTTCTTGGATACACACCTGCCCTTGCTATCGACAGTACCGGAGCCATGCCGCACTACAGTAAGGCAAAATAATTTGTGATTCTGTTGTCAAAATGACCTCAAAATTGTTGCAGAAAGCCCTATGGCTGTTGTGGCTCACTGGTCACATTTCAATCCTTCTGACCCGCAACATGTTCACTTAACCTTTTACAATGATCCCAATGACCCGATCAAGAGTGCCTGGTATCATTCGGCAGGAGAAGTGAGACCTGCATTCAGATCTTTCTTCTCCAGTGAACACGACTTCACTTGCAAATTTGACATCTTGTTTGCTAATGTCACCTGTGATTTGGCGAATGAAGCCTTTCACATTCAGGTGATCAGCTTCTGCAGTATTTTGCGTGTACTGAAATCCTAAACTACTGGTTATTGGCTTTTTCAGATAATTGCTGACGTAGGAAATGGTGTGTTGCTGCAAAGAACAACCATGGGTTATTGCAACAATGGAGGTACAGTATAATGCATAGTGCAAAACCTTCAGAGAAGCTAGTGGACATGTTCAGAAGTGCACCCACCTGTTATGCCAGTGCATTGCGCCAATAATGGCACAATGGATGGCAAGGGTGGCTGCGTGTGCCCAGAGGGATTCAGTGGTCTGGGTTGTGAGGACTGGCTTTGTTTCAATGGTGGAGTGCCTAAACCATACAACGAAGGTTGCAAATGTCTAAAGGGTTTTGGAGGCGAACATTGTGAACAAGGTGCACACAGCGAAACATAGCTGACTCTGATGAGCCATTCCCCTTAACTTCAGCTCATTGTTTGCCAACACCATACCAGCCGGACTTCAGTTTGGACAACAAAACGTTAACAATAGTGGTGCTGTTGCGGACTTCAATGGCTTCTGACGTGCAGCAAATTGCCTCCTCAATTGTAGATGTCGTATTAGAATTGAACAAAACGCATCCGGGATATTTCACCGACTATATTCTTTCGACTTTTGTACAGTCAGACTGTATGTCTTTTTGGTTTACAATACTCATTCGTTCGTATGGCAGATCAGTAATATACGATTTTTGAGCGAATTGTGCTTGGCTATTCAGCTATAAAGTTTAGCTTTCAGATGGTCAAGATTGGAAAACGACACAGAAGTTTATGGCTAACGAGACAACACTGTTCTTTTTGGAACTAAAAACAATGCTCACCATGCTAACATTTCAATGTGGGCAGCCAGTGTTTACCGCCATCATCGACGCTCTGAACTTAAAGCCCAACTCCAAGTAATTAGCTATTGTTCTGTAATTTCTGACAAAGAAAATCATTCATACCTTACCTTGTCGCATCGTTGGCTCAGTGGTGACCTCGCTGCCTTGAGTCGCGGCGGACCCGGTATCCCCAGTAATTGTTAGTGGGCTCGAAACCTCTCGAGGCGATGGAAGTAGTCGACACAAAGCCCAAAGCAAGCCATGGCAAGTAGGTAAACGGTGCATCTCCACCAAACCGGTGCTGTCTTGCACACACCGACAGCAAAGGGGAGGGTTGGTGTTTAAAGAGGCTGCCAGACCTTGTGTGTCCTACTCTGTAGCAGTTAGGTACTCCTAGTCCGAAAGGACAAAAGTTACAACAACAACGTTGTAGATCTCCTATATTGGTTTTCACTGATTCAGTGCCCAGTGACTGGGAAACATCTACAAAGGAGTTATTACTTCTAAACATGAAGAGAAGGAACCAGGTATACTGTATAGCGATCAGTCTCTTACTTCTTGAACTTGCTGTTTGTAATCAAAGTTTTTGAGGTGGATTAATACGTGATTGTGTGACGAAGGATTGTTTTACAGATTTACTTCTTTCTCACTAACCCTCAAGGCTACGGTTCCTGTGCACTCAATCACACTGATCCTGCCTACCTCCACTATTCAGTTGTTGCCCAGGTTACACAAGGATTAGTTTTCAACCTAGAAAAATCAAATCTGCACAAAGTACCTATATCTTTTTGTTGCACTGGGTCTGGGGTCTAGGATTCGAGCCACCCAAAAATGAAACTTAGGCATTAAAGAGTTAAAAGTTGGTGCATTAGGAGTTACTAGATCTTATATAAATGCAGATCAGGAAACCAGCTTATTTAAAATAAATTTTTTCACAATTTCTTTTGAAATAAAAACTGTAAAAAACGTGGCCTAAAAATTGCTTTCCAGAAATACAGTGTTGGTCATACTCATAAAAACGACCGCCTGGCTTTTTTCCAATTTTCGAAATGATTTTAAATGGCCGCCATTTTGTATTTATAAACCGAATTAAAAGATTTTTGGCACGATAATTATTTGTTTACAGTTTGATTTGACGAAGTCGTAGCCTGCTAGCCTTCTGTAGCTATGAGTTATGCTCTATCCGAAATTAACTGACACGAATTTTCAGACGTCAAATTTGAACATACATATCTCACGAACTCTTCATCGGATCTTTCTCAAATTTTGCATGTTAACCAATAAATGCACAGACTAAAAAATCTGAAGAGGTAAGCTTTTTAGCACAACCCAACTGGTTAAAATTTGGCTGATTTTTGCTTTCAGTGAAAATGAAGAATTAGCATGCAAAAAATGAGGGTGGTGCCCTCTGAACATAAAGCTTAATTTAGGTGTTCATTGTGCCGGCTTAATTGAGGCGATTGTAGTCCATGACCCCACTAAATAGTTCGTATAGCCCTGCTTTCTGTGCAGGGACACCATCATTTTTGAGAATGCCAAATTTTCAAGTTCACTGAAAGTAAAAATCCGCCAGATTTTAACCGCCAGCGCTAGAAAGCTCTTCTAAAGGTTTATTACAACGCACATGAACACCGGACAGACCAGTAAAGAACCCATAAAGGGCCACATGCGAGGCAATCACCGGGGTCGAATCACTACTATGTGTCTAACGCTGGGTGCATGGCAGGCAAAGTTGCTACCACTACACCACAGACGCAGACGCTTCAGGATTTTAAGTGCGTATAAAGATTGATTTTGCACCTGCAAAATTTGGGATACACCCGATGACGGGGTTCGTAAGATGTTTATGTTTAAATTTGAATGTCTGAAAATTCGGGTCAGTTTATTTCAGAAGAGCATAACTCCAAGCTACAGAAGGGTAGCTAGCAGGCTACCATTTGGTCCGATCCGATATATTGGGGGGGGGGGCCTGTACGGCCCTATGATCAGACCAACATGTCCATTTCATTTCCCTACCATTTGGTCAAAACAAACTGTGAACAAATAATAATAATTGTGCCAAAAATCTTTTTATTGACAGAATGGCGGCCATATGGTTAAAATTTGTCCGAAAACTGGAAAAAGGTCAGAGACTGTATATCGGACGGGGTTGAAAAATCCCTGATTGTGGTACCAGTAAGAATAAGTATCTGAGTGAGTTGTTGTTCGTCCTCCCAGCCGGACTTTCTGTTAAGGACAACTATGTGCTTGATAATTCGTAGGCAATCGCACAATTACAACCGGTGCTGACTTACACTGACTACATAACGTTGGGTGATTTCACTGAATGTCGTTTCGCTCCACACGTACCTTCTTTTATTCTGGAGGCAAACAACGAAATGGTCTACATAGCAGCAACTGGAAGTGAGTATTTTCATAGTCAATTCGGAGCCATAATACCTGATCTGAGTTGACCATTTTCGAAAAAGTTGCTTGAATTTCTTCAGCTAACCTGACTGTGGGTGTCAGTGATGAGGCAGGACATATAAACACATTGACGCCCAAAACAGTGGACGATTTTTACCTCTTTAAAATGGACGCACCTGTTGCTGGAGCCTATTTTATGGCTTTCGCTGGCAGCTTGCATCATCCTTGCGCATACAGGGTTATTGCGCGCTCAAAATTCGACCTCTTCTTTGCTTTCACCGAGTCTGCGGTTGACAACTTGTTTTCAATGGATGCTGTGCTAGGTAACGTCTGTTATTTATTATGTTTCACAAGCAACTCAGTGAGGGGCACTGATAAGAAATAAATGTGAAGTTTTTATATCGTAACCAAACCTTTACATGTTCATATATTGAGATGACAAATTGCACTTTTTTAAGTTCGCTAATTTATAACTTTAAACACTACATAGTGTTTCTGTCTGTAGGGCGAGCACTGCATCTTGTGGCTCACGTGAACGATTTCGATGAGCCAATGGGGCTATCACACGCGCTGATCTATCCAGACTCAGACAACATGGATAACTACGTTAATCTGCATGGAGGAGCGTACAGACACAACTGCTCTTTCGATTGGTATTTTGATCAGCAGTGGGCATGTCCTGCAGCGTCTATGCCGTTCTATGTTACGGTAGAATATTAACACTAAACTTGCTTCGAACGCGTTATAATTGGCGTTGGTCTGTTTGTTTAGTTGTTCATGGAGACACCGTTGCATGACAGGAACACCACATTGCAGCGATCAGCTGCTGGTTACTGCATACTTCCGCAGAACTGTGAAAATGGAGGTGTGACGATTGAGGGAAAGTGTCACTGCCATTATCTGTTTACTGGAAATCGCTGTGAGCGACCGATCTGCCTAAACAATGGAACCCTTGACACCACTGTGAACAAGTGTGCTTGCAGAGGCGGCTTTACAGGAAAACACTGCCAAACCAGTGAGCAAAGTCCTAATTAAACAAAATCTTTTAAACTTGAGCGCAAAGTTAGAGAATGAAAAAGTAGGCACCACAGGCGAACCTAATCGCCTGACGACGGATGGTCGTATGCAGAAAGGTACTGTATCATACATGTAACAGGGGGTCTGGACGGGTCTGCCCCCACCCGACTTAGGCCAGCCAGACCCCCCGCCCCCGAGACGATTTCGCCGACCCCCCTCCGATTGTTCTGGTAAGTTAATTTTTGAGCAAATTTTTGCAATTTTTTACAATTTAAGACACAAAAATTGCTAAAATCGCCTTCAAAACAGCACTTTTTAGCTGTATTTCAGCCCAAATCAGCGATTTTTGCTATATTTAGCTAAAAATTGCGATTTTTTCGATTTTTGAGCGTTTTTTAATGCCCAACCCCCTCCCAAAATTTTGGCTCAGACCCCCCGGCCGGCGTCATACCCCCCAACCCCCGCTCCCCCTTCGACGGATGACCTGTTACATGTATGTACTGTACGGATGTGAACACAAGGTGAAGCAATGAAGCAGCCGATTCTATCCTAATCGGTACAGACCATCCGATTTCACTGCCATCAGCCATGTAGAAAAATGTTGTACGTATATACAATAAGTGATTGCCAGCCAAACGCTAAGGCCAAGAAAACGTTTACTATGCAAATCTGTGCATGTTACTTTGTTTTGACAGGCTCCTGTCCTGTGAGCAATGCAAGCCCATGGGCACTGTCACTGTACAACAAACCAATAATTTTTGTGGTTCAAACAACAGGCTCGATGGCTAAGGATTTGGTGTCACTCAAGTCCTCCTTGCCGCTGTTTATGATTGAAGCAGGATTGGATTGGTTTAGCTTATTCATCCTTATTACTGTCGATGATAAATGTAAGGTACTCTGTACTTTTGACGTTCATTTACGTTTTTCTTTCAATTGGAAAGAATAACCCTGATTTTAATACCCCTCCCTTCAAACTTATTTCTTACATCCGTCAGTTTTGTTTGATTTCTTCAACCCAGGGGGGGTCGCACGACGGACTTTTCCAAAATATGAGGGGCGCCACTTCGTCAAGCGCCTATAACTTTCGAGAAAAAGGGCCACAGCAATGGGCCCCCCAGCATTCGACGTGGCTTGCGGCGAGCTTCCAAACACAATAACTCGAGCCTTTTTATGTCTATTGGTTGGCGCGAAATTCAAATTTTTCTGCCTAGCAAAAGTAGTGCCGATGCAACATCTGACAAACGTGCGCACCGTTCTGGCGCCCTTCAAGCTAGAGGGCCAGCTAATGGCGCATTGCACAGATAATTGCGTGGGCAATCCAGCCGTGGAAGCCGCATTGTTCTGTGGGCTCATACGCTGGAACGGCGACCATTCAAAAATTGGGTCGAAAACGGTGCATTTTCTGACTCATTTTTCGACAGGTTTTGATGGCTGTCGCCCATACACTTGCTCTAATCGCGGCGGCTCACCCACCAAACGATAGCTAACAATCTCAGGATTCCGAAACTGTACTCAGATTTCCGTTTCGTACCTGTTTTATGCTTCTTTTTGCCCAGCAACTGTGCATTGGTCAGCAACCCTAAATTATAGCTCCAGAAAAACATGCAAATTTCGGAGAACTGAGGAGGAAATTTCAACATGTCTTGAATACGATTTGTAGAGCGGACTGAGAGCTTTCGATCGGTATAGTGCATGACCTCCCAGCATAAAATTTTCTTCTGAGGTAGTAGTATATAACGTGACACCCTAGGTCCCATGTCGGTTATCGCCGAAAAAATTATCGTTGGGCGGCGATAACCGACACAGGACCCAGGCTGTCACGTTATAAACTACTCTCCGGTCAGTCAACGATCTCGCAGATTTAACTGACTGAGAATTGTTCGACGCCTCAAAACTTTAAACAACCACTCCAATCGCCCTACATTTGCGTCAGCTGCCAATCAACCCACGACCGTCTCTAGAATTCGCCGCAAAAATCTACTTTCAGACGGCGATGATCACAGGGTTCAGTGCGTCATGTTATAAACTGCTGACGACCGACCGGGACCGCGTGAGTTTAGCAGACTGAATCTGCAGTGTTTTATAAATATTTTAAGAGTTTTCAGGTACTCCGACCCAGTTTTTCTCTACCGAAAAAATTATCGTCGGCGATGATCACAAGGTTCAGTGCGTCATGTTATAAACTACTGACGACCGACCGGGACCGCGTGAGTTTAGCGGACTGAATCTGCAGTGTTTTATAAGTATTTTAAGAGTTTTCAGATACTCCGACCCAGTTTTTCTCTGCCGAAAAAATTATCGTTGGGCGACGATAACCGACACGGGACCCAGGCTGTCATGTTTTTAAACTACTCTCCAGACAGGTAACGACAGTGTAAAATATTTGTCACCGCACCTCCATGCATACAGTAGATTTAGACAGGCGTCCGACGGACGGGAGATGCAATTGACTGCGAATGGCTCAAAAGTTTAAACAAGTCAATGCCAACCGACCTACATTTGCGTCAGCTGTCAGTCAACCCACGACGATGGTGGCTGGAATTGACGATATTTTAGGCTGCACCAACATTGACGCTCGGCTCGCTGCAGCTCCCAACCCGCATTGGTTCGAAATCTGTCAGAATTTGGGGTGCGCAGGACGGATTTATTTTAAACGCCGCACTATTTGGAAAAATTACGAGCCACTGTCAGCCCACATTTTGCGCTCATTGTCATCGCACCACCGATACTAGTTTTGGCTGCGCAATCATTGTAGGTCGTCACAATTTGGAAATTTTCGGTCCTGTCTGCCTCAACCGACCAACTCACTTCTCCTGTCTCGACCGGTTTGACTTGGTTTTCTACCTCGCCCGACCCGACCCAGTTTTTCTGCTGCTGTCGTGTGCGTCCGGACGGCCAGTCGCTCACAGAGGACACCTATTTTTGTGCCGCACAACAACAACCGCCTTGGCCGGTCTGCCTCGACCCATCCACTGATTTTGCTGTCGCACCCGCCCAACTCAGTTTTCTCCCTCAACTGAACAACTCATTTCTCCTGCCTCGGCCGGTTTAACTTGGTTTTCTACCTCGCCCGACCCGACCCAGTTTTTCTGCTGCTGTCGTGTGCGTCCGGACGGCCAGTCGCTCACAGAGGACACCTATTTTTGTGCCGCACAACAACAACCGCCTTGGCCGGTCTGCCTCGACCCATCCACTGATTTTGCTGTCGCACCCGCCCAACTCAGTTTTCTCCCTCAACTGAACAACTCATTTCTCCTGCCTCGGCCGGTTTAACTTGGTTTTCTACCTCGCCCGACCCGACCCAGTTTTTCTGCTGCTGTCGTGTGCGTCCGGACGGCCAGTCGCTCACAGAGGACACCTATTTTTGTGCCGCACAACAACAGCCGCCTTGGCCGGTCTGCCTCGACCCATCCACTGATTTTGCTGTCGCACCCGCCCAACTCAGTTTTCTCCCTCAACTGAACAACTCATTTCTCCTGCCTCGGCCGGTTTAACTTGGTTTTCTACCTCGCCCGACCCGACCCAGTTTTTCTGCTGCTGTCGTGTGCGTCCGGACGGCCAGTCGCTCACAGAGGACACCTATTTTTGTGCCGCACAACAACAGCCGCCTTGGCCGGTCTGCCTCGACCCATCCACTGATTTTGCTGTCGCACCCGCCCAACTCAGTTTTCTCCCTCAACTGAACAACTCATTTCTCCTGCCTCGGCCGGTTTAACTTGGTTTTCTACCTCGCCCCACCCGACCCAGTTTTTCTGCTGCTGTCGTGTGCGTCCGGACGGCCAGTCGCTCACAGAGGACACCTATTTTTGTGCCGCACAACAACAACCGCCTTGGCCGGTCTGCCTCGACCCATCCACTGATTTTGCTGTCGCAGCCGCCCAACTCAGTTCTCTGCTTCAGTCGACCAACTCAGTTTTCTGCCTCAACCGAACAACTCAGTTCTGCCTTGACCGATCTGACTTGGCCGGTCTGCCTCGATCGGTTCTGCTTTCTGCTGCTGCTTTCTGATGCGTCTATTGACGGGTGACCAGTCGCTCATAGAGGACGACTATCTTTGTGCCACACAACAACACCCAACAACGAAAGTAAATAGGTTAAAATATTTTTCAACCTTGTTCCGGCTGTCGCCCATACACAGATGCGTCAAAACACCTCGCTCCTTTCCTGCCTGCTCACGTATTTGCATACCTCTCTCTGGGTTCAGTGTTGCCGCCTCCGGGGTAGCTCAACATACCCTCCGTGGGTCAATGCTGAGTGGATTTTAAAAAAGCCCCAGGTGAACCTGGCTAGTCCCTAAATGGCAATGCCTTCTCTCCGGGCGCGTAGCTTGTTTCTGTTGCTACGTGATTGTTGGTTTCGGACTCTTGCCTAAGCTGTCAGTACAACCTTCCTACAGTGTATATCCGTTGGGACCCCTGCCACTGATGACGCCTTGTGCAGATGATTTAATGTCCATGGATTGGAAACCTTTTCGACTGCGTGCAGGATCCAATGTCTCTGACTGTATGAAGTTGGCTCACTGGCTTCACCGCAACCACTCACCGCTATTGAAGTAGGTACTTTATAGTTGAGAGTGACTGCATATCGGGTATAGAGTATAAGTTTTAGTTTTGTTCATCTATACCAAACTACTGGCTCTGTTGTATACATATGCAACATAAATTGGGTGATGTTTCAGACTCCAGCGACGCAACCCACTTACCCACTGGCGACTGCCAGTGGGGGGCATCAAAATTGTGCGTCACGCCGCGCCGCTCAATACTGTGGTCCACAATCGGCTCACAATCCAGTAGGCTGACCCACATCGTCAACAACCTATGAACGTATGTCTTTCTTTATGTTGTCAAAGCGCAACCTTTTATGAAAATATTTGCTCATTGTATTCTGACGCTGTTTCAGACTCCTGTGATGTGCAGAATGGAAAAGACCGTACACAATTTAGCTGCCCAACTCAGTTTTCTACTGCGGCTCCCAGATTCAGTTTTCTGTCTCGACCGACCAACTCAGTTTTCTGCTGCGGTGGATCGATGCGATATGCGGTTACTGACGGACGACCAGTCACTGATTGAGAACAACTTTTCAGCCATCCAGCTTGGTTGGTTTTCTGCCACGGGTTATGTAGTCCGCGCACACACTACAACTACTATGTCGTGGGAACCAATCGGAAGCCCGGTAATTTTTCCTGAAAATCAAGTAACTACCGTAACACCGTACCTGCTTACGACCCTTGGTGAAAAAGCTGCCGAAAATTTTGTACTCGGACAGTACAGGGACGGACCCCACATCGCAATTACCGATTTATATTTATGCTTGTGCGTAGTATTTATTGGGCTCAGGTTTAGAATCAGGATTTAATTTAAGCATTAAACCTCTGCTCTAATCGAGCTTTAAACCTGTGGTTACGCTCAAGTTAAACAAATCAGCCACCCTAACAAAGTGATACACTAATTGACGCAACTATGACGCATACCAGTCGGACGGCAAAATGACACTACAGTATCTATTCTATCTACTCAATAAATTCGCGTCGAAAACCGTAAACAAACAATTCAAATGAACAGGGCTTCCGATAGATGCCCGCCGTATAGTAAGTATAAAAGCTTCAGTTTCAGTTATTTTCTCATTCTACTCCTTTGCTACTGTATGTCTACGTTGGTCCTACATCAGGAGGAACCGCTTGTCGCTGGGGATGACGCAGCGATGACGTCATCATACCAGAGGAGGGAAAAGATATTTCGCAATCTGTTTCAAATTCTCTACATAGACCGATTGCGCAATGTGTTAAAATCGGTTGCGGCATCGCTTTGCCCTAGCTGCAACTTGTCTGTACCAGACCGGTTGGAGAAGGAGTACAGACGTGAATACCTACTACAGCTCTGCGACTGTCCCACCAACCTGACGCAAGCCTACCAACGATACGGACCCATGGCGCATCAGAGAATGGCTAGATTGGAAGAACAGTGGCAGTTGGCCGGACGATATTGTCGGGCGGTGATCGCGTTCAAAATGAAAACGCCCACAGCTGGTAGTAAAGAAACAATTGAACGCGATGACAACAATGATGATGAACCTTTGTTCTGTGACATAGACAATGTTCAGTGGGAAGAAGAATTGAACGAAATTATTCGATCTACTGACTATGATATGGATATCGATGAAAACAGTCTGTTGCTGACATTGCTGTCAGCTGTGTAGAATTGAATGGATTGAAAGAAAAAGTATTTACAACAAGAACGCTGACACAGATAACAGACAAAATGTGATTACTATTCCAAATGTTCGTCCAATGGTTCACTGAATATAAAATCTGGAGCCAAGAGTTTGCGTTTAATGTAGAACGGCTGCAGTCCGGTCCGTTGAGAGCTGGTTGTAAATATGGAAGTCTTTTTGGGTACGGTGTGGAAAGATCTGTTTGTACACTCCACCGGCACGCCTTCGTACAGAGCTTGTTTGAATATTTCGTAGCGAAGGATGTCCTTGTTCGTTCTGACGGATACGCCTTTGGCTGCGTGTTTGATGGTGTTTCCGCTTTCGTCGGCCAGAATGTAACATTTTGCCGAGAGGCCTATGAACCCGCTAGCTCTTTTTTCAGTTTTGAACAAGCCTGGCGTGCGCTTAGAGAATGCTTCCGCTTTTACATTCCGTTCATCCACCACGAACTTGTACTTCTCCCGTTCATACTCCTCGCGTAGATGGGGTATCACCAGATCGCGTTCCGGTTGTTCGCTGGCCCAACTCACCAGCACACTGTCCGTATCGGTGGCGCAGATGGTCAGCTTGTTGGTGTCGAAGTATTTTAGCAGGAAACTGTGCACAAAACGAAGAATATTCAGCTTCGCTGCTCCGAACACTGCCACTGCGATCTGTATGGGCATGTCAAATTTGTACACCTTTGGCTGTAGTTGAACTTCGGCGAATTCTTCACCCAATTCCAAATGACTCCTGTAGTTCGGTCCATTTATGAGCAGTTCCAATTGATCCGAGTCGATGACGCGATGTTCGCTTCGTTTCTCAGGATTGTAGGCGAATTTCCCCCATGCGCTGGCGCCCATATGTTTCGCGATATTGCTTACGATTGCGTTATTTTCTCGATCTCCCTTTCGTCTCATGTCGGCTATTTCTGTTTCGAATCGTTTAAATGGGAAGTGGTTGCCTTGAAACTGTATCACTCTATGCACTCGCACGATTCGCACCCCGATCTGACATATGTAACGCAGCAAAGGAGTGTACATCAACACTTCTTTCCCCGTCATACAGGCTACCAGGTTTTTTCGCGGTTTTTTGGTCACATCGATTCCACAGGCTTCGCCCATCTCGGCTATTTCGTCTGGTACCATTTGTCTGTTTATATTGATGTGTCAAATGATCGGCGGAAAGAGTTTTAGTTTTTCATAGTTTGGATGGGTTGGATCGCATTCCACATCCACCAAAGCGAACCCAAATATGTTGCCATTTCGAATTTGGTGGATAATATCCATTTCTGACAATGGTCGCGTATTGGCGCCGAACCGTTGCGGTCCCAACATCCACCCACGAACGAACCGTTCCAGTTGAATGTGTGTGCCCAGTAACCGTTTGAAAATGCATTCTTGCATCACCACCAAACGTTTGTGATTGCTCTTCCAGATTTCGTTTCTCTTCTCTGTCTCGACTTTCATTTCTCCATAGGTTTTACCACTCACTGGACTGATTTCATCATCATCCAACCGACTCACTGGACATTCCGAATTGGTACAACCGTGTACGTAACAACCGTCGTACTCGTATACGGTGTCTATCGCTGCGGAGTAACCGTCTGGATGCATCTGTCTGCCGTGGTAGAAAACCGGCTCACCCCCGTTCAGTGTATGTCTAATGTACAAACCAGTGCGTTCGGCTTCCCAGTCCAACCATTGGATAGCCGTACTGGCTCGTTTTTCTCCCATCAGTTCCGGCGCGAACATTCGTTCCTTTCTGCGCACCAAGTAAGGTCCTACTGGCATTTCCGAAGCCAAGGCTGCCAAGTACTGACTGTTAGCGTCTAAACTTTCCACCATTGCGGTTTTGTTGTCATCATCGGAATACGGGTTCATCTTGGTGATGCCAGCCTCCTGGTGTCGCGTAAAAATCATTGCTAACCCACCGGTTATACCCTTCTCTCTCAACAGCTGTAGAGTTCCCTCCTCCGGCACCATGAAGTGGATATTGTGTGGAGCATAGTTCAGCAACACCGGAACCATCGCCGATTGTATTGTACAGTGATTGGAGAACAAGTCCACTCCATACTCTTTCCATTTGTTCAATAGCGTTTCCAAAGCTGGGACCATACATAGACAGTCGATTTTCACGTACTCCATCAACCAGTCGTACAAACTTCGACACCCGGTCTCCACCCAAAGCCTGACAAATTCTATGTAGTTGCGTTCTATTTCCTCATCGCTATTGCCCAATGTGTTTTTGCCGGTCATATCGCTCAGGAAATCTTCCACGTTAGGAATTCCAAAATCGCGCAGATTATCTACATTGTTAATCTGCTTCAGAATTTCATAAGGAAACCAAGCCTTGTCGATCTTCTCCATTTGTTGGCGAATTTCGCTGTCAACAACATTATTGGTCGTTGTAGAGAAGCTGGCCACGAAATCTCGCAGGCTCAATGATTGTCCACCCATATAGTTCAGAACGTCCAGTACACGTAGTTTATTGGTCAGTAGCGCGTCGTATCTGCTCGCTCCCTGCTTCAGGATGAAATGTATGCCACTACGTCGATGGTGCAATTCTACTGGATCGTCCTCTTCTCGCTCCTGTTCATTCTCTTCATCCTCGTCATCATCTATTGCGAAATCGTCATTGTACTGTTCCAACAACGGTAGCAAATGTTCGCGCATCAGAGGAATGTCGTAGGAACGACCGTTGAAAGAGATCAGATTTATACGGCTCAGATACCTGACCAGTTTTTTCTTTATTCGTTTCACCCGCGCCACATATTGTTCTTGCGTTGCAACTCCATCCAACATGTATGCGATATCATCCAACGTAGTCAGTAAATAGCCGGCGCGTTCGCAGTTCAGCTCTCGCGCTTTCAATCTCCATTCTTCCACTTGGCTGAAGAACTCTCTCAAATACTCCTCTCCACTCTCCTCTTCTCCACTGGACCGATTCATGAAAAGTTGTGCCTCTTCGTTGGGTAGGTTGGTCGCGGCGCAGAGTACCAACGGTTTATGCTGATATTCGTAGACAGTTTTTGTCGTAAACACATCGTTCAGCTTTTCCATTTTAGATTCCGCATCAAATACGATGAAGTATGGTTGGAAAACGTCCGTTATATCGTTCACCATCACTCCCACTTTCTCCAATTCTTCTACTATGCTCGATTGTCGTCGATACTGACCAGATTTGACCACTGTGCGTGAACCACCTTTACACCGCTGTTCGTGCCAGATTCGGTCTCGATTTAGGCGGAAAAACTTGGTACACTCTTTACACTGAAAACCACCCAAAAAACTGCTCTCTTCTCCTGGTTTGATCAAACAAAAGTGACGATTCTTGAACACCAACACCTGGCAGACACCATTGGTTTTCCCAAGTTGAGGCTGTCGACTCAAAGCATATTTTCCATCAGTTGGATCCAGAATGTAGACTTTTATGCCGACGCTGAACAGATCTTCGACCAGTTCCAATTCACCGATGGACACTCCACAAAAGTTCTTCGTCAGAATCTGACGGTTTTGACAGTAAATGCTAAGGAGTCGCTTAGCCTCCGATTCACACTTCTTCGGCTGTTGTTGTGATAGAAACACTGCTAAACAGCGAAACAGACAAAGACCGTCATTGAGTAGGTTTTTTCCATGACCACTGGAGATGAAACAGTACAGGTCTTTGCGATTAGTCAGACTGTCGGGAAAGTCGCTGGGTAACAAAGCACCGCGCAAAGGAAAACTGGGCAATGGCATGACAACGAACTGTACGCTAGTAGACTGAAAGTAGACATAGCGCGAGTTCGGCGCTTGCTCTAGCAGACGTTCGCGGAAATCCATTCCAGAGATCTTTTCTATCGCGTTGTCGATATCTCGTCGTCTGTGAATGATAATCGGTCTGTCCAGTAGACTGGTGTTGGCGCCGGGGTGGCAGAAGTAGATGTTGTTGGTGACTTTGTCAAACAGTATCATTCCTGCGCAAATGTTCACTTTGAAAACTCGACCTCGACCGCTATAGGAACTCTGTCGCTGGTAGACTCTATTCAACAGTTTGGAAATTTGATGTGGTGTCAGTAGGGTAGTTCGAAAATTGTAGACATCCACGGTGCGATAGTGTCTCTCTTTGGTTCGAATTTCTGGCCAGTACTGCTTAGTCAGCTGCACGATTTCCTCATCGCGAATAGGGTCATCTTCTTTGGATCGATTCTTTTTTGCCATAGCCAACGGTCTGGGAGCTACGATCGCTTTACGCTTTCTACTAGCACTAGCATCAGCAGTAGTTGGCATCGCGATAATGGGAGGAGTAGAGACAGCCGCAACCAGCTAGAATGAAATAATGACATACTGAAGATAGCACGATGTTGGGGTATAAATATGGTGCTGACATTCAATAATGGCTCTCTACCCCTATAAATAGATAAATCCCAACAAGTTTTAGCCAGTCATTGTCATTGGCTAGTGGTGGTAACCCCTCCATCTATATCTATCTAGACTTTATGTGATGAATCATTCATCTAACATCGATGACGATTATGAGGACCATCAGAACATTACTAGCACTGCTGCTGCTGCTGCTGCTGCTGCTGATGATGATGATGATGATGAATTGGATTTGAAAAAGATGTTTTTCGAAGCAGTTCTGGACAGCCTATGCACAAGAGAAGTTATCAATCGAAGATGCGATGGGTGTCACGGTGATCGTTTCGCCCTCAATCAACAAGCACACGATGTATGCTTGATGATGGACAGAGAGACGCGTCTAAATACATATTTGGCTGAGTATTTGGAGTGCACACCACGCGCGGATGTGATGAATGCATTTCAGGAAAAAGTATTCGACCTGAAGCTTACCGCTGGAAGGTTGTCTTCAATGATCTATGCTATTCTGAACTTTTTTACCGATCAGGATCCTTTGACTCATCTTCGTTTTGACACTGAATGGCGTGATGAGTTTAGAAAGTTTTATTTGGTAAAACGACAATAATCGCCAATAAAATGTTTCATATTCCAACAGTGTAATAGTACAATTGTATAACATCGTTGGTTGGAATTAGATGATCGCGAAAGTAGATGCGATGAAACTGACTACCATTCATAACAAAAACGAATTGTAGGTAATAGAACTTGTAGGTCGCATTACAGTGTGCTGCAGAAGAACATACACTGTCGGGATCAAGCAAGTATTTCATTGTAGTTTTGAATTCCAGCAATTCCGTTTCTTCCCAGTAAACTCTGCCACCGGCATTGGGATGGTAGAGCAGTAGATAGTCGGGACAATGTTTGTAGGCCAATTCTTCCATCGTTTTTATAGTGCACGTTGTGATTGGTTGTTGTGGTGTGCATTTTCCAGAAACCAGGAAAAACAGCAACAGTGTGAAATAGGCTAACAACATCGAGATCTCTCTCCACCATCGTTCCAAAGCTCGCTGGAGCGTCGTCACCACCACCGTTCGCCACATAGCAAAACTGAACACTGATGCTACTAACCTATCAATCCTTGATAAAATATACTCCATCGAATTGAAACAAGTAGACCAGACAAAGTTAAAAATCGACTTTGGTCTTCAGGAATTGATCATAGTATGGTTCCAATAGTTCAAAAGTTTGGTCGAAACTTTTCCGAGAGCTGATCACACTTATCAAATGGAATGGGTCGGGACAATCGAAAGGCAGATTGTCTATGTCAACCATCATTGGAACCACTCTCATTTGATCGACCAATTCGGTAAAGTAGTGTTTATCGGATTTTGTCATCTTGTTGAAGATTGAGTCAGTTTTCTCAAAAATTCAACATTTCATTTGAGCTGATCCAATACGGTTTGCAGTGCACCGGAGCCAATGTTGTGAGGTTGAAATTATGGGCTACAGTATGTAGTGTCTCATCAGTTTACTGACCAAACACTTGGCGCGATCCTCTCGACGTGGTTGGTAGGGTGATTGGCGGGACTATAGGTAAAGCAGACCTCCACCGAAATGTTACATCGATTCTTTCGATCGAATCTTTTAGAATCGGTTTTCTCACTCTGTACCGTTGACCGGCATTCAACACCGCCATCGTTGCATCCACGAACATGTTTTCTCCTTCTGCATTCCATCACTGCCATTCGATACATTTGAAAATGTCATAGAATGTGATTTGGTTAGATCGGTGAAAAACTTGTCCAAACTTTCATCTCCAGTTTTGTTTGAGATCACTTTTTCGAACAGCAGAGGAGATTGATGATGAAATCGCTCTCGGAAAATCTGCTCCAGAAAGTCTCGCACATAGGCCACACTCTTTGCTCTAACCAGTTCCCAGTCCATTCTAGTAGCAGTAGTAGTATATGAATAGTTAGCAGTTGTAGCGAACGGTCAGTTGGTCAGTTATGGATGTGCGCATCAGTCGTCTACTCTACCGATTGTGGCGAGACCCCACCATCGGTTTCACCACACCAGTCAAGCTTTGGGCGGAGGCCAGAAAATACGATTCCAGCGTTAAACTAATGGATGTGAAGAAATTCCTCTCCACTCAGCCGAGCTACAGTCGTCACAAACGCCCTCCTAAACGACCCGCGTTCGACCGGTCTATACTGGTCTCAGCGCCGGGGCAGATGATCGCCGCCGACATTTGGTACCTGGGCGCTGGAACGAAATCGCAGTTTCCCTACGCATTGGTGGTTGTGGACGCGTTCAGTAAGCTGGCGGCGGTGGCGCCGCTACGATCTCTTACTGGCAAAAATGTCTCTCGAGCTCTGGCTCGAATAATCGACAGCGACGAGTTTCCCTTCACAGTGCGCGCCTGTTTCACCGATCGCGGCAGAGAATTTATAGCCAAAGAGACTAGACAGGTGTTAGCAGATAGAGGAATCAAACCGATCTACGCTTCTCCCTATAATCCATCGAAAACGGCCCTAGCCGAAAGTTTGATCAGGACGCTACGCTCTATACTGGGTCGCGTACTAACCTCCAATACCGCCAAAAGTGGCTGGGAAGCGGTGAAAACCAGCCTAAGAATCTACAACAACACTCCGCATTCGGCTATAGGCGATAGAGCGCCGATTTCCATCGGACCGCACAATGTCGGGAGGGTATTGAGCGAAATTATAGACCGTAGATTTCGCCAACTACCGCCGAACTATGCTACCGAACCATGGTTTGAAGTGGGCGATGCAGTTAGAACGTTGTTGGCCAAAGAGAGCCTCTTTCAAAAGATCAATGCACCGCGTTGGAGCGATCGCGTCTATAGAGTACGGGCTGTAGTGCCGGGCGAGTCTCGCCCCGGCTATCTGCTAGAAGACCCGGTTTCGGCGGCGGTTCTACCGGGCACTTTTCCAGAAAAAACGCTACAATTGCGTCATAACATTTCTGCTGGTCTATAAATGCGGCGCTGGCCTGGAATGATCCATCATTGTTGGAGAGTATGGTTTATGAGACGCATCATCTCTACCTATCTACCAGAGACTTGGAGTTGGTGTCACCCACTGGCGGCGATGGTGGGAAACCTCTTCACTGGCGTTACTATCCCCCCACCTGGTTGTTGGACAAGTTGGAGGAGAACAGCGGCGGTGGCGGCGGCGGCGGCGACGGGGATGGATGGATGGTGCATTGCGAAAGCATTACTATTCCCACCAATTACGTGTCTACCGTGGACGATTGCGCGATAGCTGTTTACAATAGAAGAACCAGGCGCAGCGCGATCTACTATTTCAAGCCCGCGATCATCACATCTACGGTGGAGCTGGTAGATCAAATAAAGAGCGTGTTCGAAACATCAGATTTTTTCAAAATATTTGATCAGGATGGAAAAGTTTTGTCGATCACCTACGACAAAAATGGGAATACGGTGAGAATCGGAAAAAGCACCAAACATGCACTGCCGGCGGAACGCTCCTACCTATTCCTACACTTAAGCCGGACGCTGGCCAAAAAGCTGGGATTCGACAATCGTACTGTATTCTCGTACACCGAAATATTCGAGACCGGAGTCAGTTCTACCACATCTCCACAACCTATGGAACACTACCACACGCTATTCGTGCTAGCCGATTTCGTAGACTACAGTCTAATCAATGAAATGGCGGAGAATGTGATTTCTACGCTGGACTATCCGTTTGCGACGAAAAGTCGCTCCATTCACGATGCAAAAACATTCGCGCTCTATCCACCCCGATGGGTATCGATGCTACCGGCTAAAAATCGAGCATGGGAACTGAAAATCGTAGATGAAAAAATGAAAACCTGTGAATCGGTCTGCAATGGTAATGTCATATTTCATCTGGTCTTCAAACCTACTCCTCTATAATACAAACCTATGCTGCTGCCTGCTAGACTCTCTATCCATCTACTACTACTATAACCGATACCCATCCAGACTACACCATCAGTGTTTGATTTTGTTGGACAGTGTGCGGTCGCCTCGTTGCTGTCGCTCTATCGATGTCAACCGGTCTCAGCAGTCTACTCAGTGCGGACTCGTTTCAACCGGAAAAAGCTGAAACGATTCGAGGACCTGCCAGTAAATACCCGGAAGAAGTGGAGACGATAGATCTGGAAAAAGAGAAGCTAGAGTCTCGAGAAGCATTACTGGCGCCAGAACCTACAAAACGTCAACGGCGATGAAGTTGTCCTCAACAACCCGGAAGAAGAAACAAACCTATGCATCGTCGACAACGACGCGCTACTAGAACCTTAACCAAGACCATCAAGACGCCTCGAGATGCACCGTCGATCTTGACCAGGATGCAGGAGAACACCTGGTCGATAATACAGTGGGTGTGCCCTGAAATAATCAGAGTCTCAAGTACTGTTTTGGTTTTATGCAGCAAAGAATAATTCCCCAAAGCAATATTTACATACCTTTTAGCAGGAACCCAACCGTCACCTCCTCGAACACTTTTGCCTGGACCAGGAAGGCACAGAACGAGAACAAGATGACGTTCTTGTTCTGGCTGTTTGTGTTGTCCAGCAGATTACCTGCACATGGAGGCACTTTGGCAGAGTCTCCCTCTGATTGTACATGACCTGAAAAAGAAAACAATTTACTTTGCATTGTCTCGCGTCACATAGTACATTGTATGTACGTATGTACAGTAGCCAAGTGTTAATTGTGTCCGTTTTTTTAATTCTTGCTTTGGTTACCGAAGTTATTACTTTCCATTATGGTTTCCTTATCCTTAACTAAAGCTGAGGCGAGGCTTCAACTCGTGGTCAGAAGAAGCAGTCTTAATGCATCAGCAATCTCTTACAAACTTACGTTGACAATTGACGTGATGTTATAGTTGGTGTTGTGCGGGAACTGCCCGAAGTCGAGGAAACACACCAGTTCCCTTGCGAAAAAGTAGACCCCGAAGACATGGGTCTGTAGCTTCTCCAGCTTGGCCAGCCCCGTTGGGTTGAGATGGGACTTAGGCAGAACGTGGTTGTCCTGGGCAGCGCCTTTAAAGAAAGCACAATACACAATATACAATAGTCTGGACACAACAACAGCACTACTTGGCACACCGTCAGTGACAATGCAGCCGAATGTCTGACCATAGCAGATCGCCTTCTGTATCTGCTTTTCAAACTCCAGGCGCTGGTTCCTAAAACGGCAGTTCATTGTATTCTTTTTGACAGACCAAAATTCGATTATCGATTGCCTTGTGTTCTGTTTGTTTGTATTATCTGCCGCTCTATCTACAGCAAGTCTCAAAAATGAACACATTTCTTTTTGCTGTAAATTCCGCAAATTTTTAGGCTGAAATTTGGAACCTAGGTGCGAAAATTCGGAATATTTTATGTGTTAAAGTTTGGTGCACTAGGCTTGGTGGTAAAATTAAAATTACCACACTAAATTCCTTATTTAGTGATTCGAATGCAGATCTTAAACCCTGTTTAGGGTTTCAAAGTAACCTGAAAACCCTGTTTAGGGTTTCAAAGTAGCCTAAAAACCCTAATCAGGGTTTGAAAGTAACCTGAAAACCCTAATCAGGGTTTAAAAGTAACCTGAAACCCCTAATCAGGGTTTTAGAGTAACCTGAAAACCCTAATCAGGGTTTCAAAGCAGCCTAAAAACCCTAATCAGGGTTTAAAAGTAAGCTGAAAACCCTAATCAGGGTTTAAAAGTAACCTAGAAACCCTAATCAGGGTTTCTAAGCAGTCTAAAAACCCGATTTGGGATTTCTAAGCCTTACAAAACCCTGTTTTGGGTTGTATGGTAGCCGAAAACCCAATTTTGTGCTGCAGAATGTATTGTCTGGGCTAAAATTTTCTTTACTTTGGAATCCAAAAGTGGGTTTTCAGGTCCCCCCCAAAAATCCGCTGGGGGGGACTTTTGCCGAAAAATCGGGCTTGGGGGGGCGGCCCCCCCTTTACCCCCCAACAACATGTATGATCCGGTATCCGTTATCCGGTATTTTCTACATATTATCTGGTTAAAATACCGGATAATCCGGTATTTTTCACATCTGAAGCACTATCCGGTATCCTGTATTTTTCTTTACGGTTGCAACTCTAGTTAAACCCTATATAGGCCGGCCGAGGGGGTTTACCTATAAATCGGTTCTGTTATTTTCGCCTAAAGAAGTCAATCCGGCCTGCCGAGGGGGTTGCCTAAAAATTCGGTCCAGCAAACCTCCCTCAGCCCCATACATAGGCCGGAAAAATCTGGAGCGGGGGTATGGAGACCTCGGGCGGGGGGGTCCCCAAAAAAAAAGGCCAAAAACGCCTATTTTGCCTTAAATAAGCGAAAATTTTCTACCTCCGAAAGGGTTGGGCCGGCTCAGGAGGGGGAGGGGTATACCCCACCACCCCGGCCCATGTATGCCAGCCAGTGTGGTGCATTTTGAAAATTTGAAACCAGGTAAAGTAATACTAGGTTAAGTTGCCACCTAAAAAACTAGGTAAAGTAATACTAGGTAAAGGTCTCAGCTAAGAAACTAGGTAAAGTAATACTAGGTAAAGCCCAGAAAAACTAGGTAATACTAGGTAAATCTAAAACGCTCGAAATTAAGTCAAAATATTATTTTTGGTTCAATAAAACAATGACGAAGTTAGTGGAGTTAAAATTTACGAAATTTGACACATTTCAAGTAAATATTTGTATTTTATTGATCAAATAAGTCAGAAATTCATTCTCTGGGCCACTATAATTGTGGAAAAGCCGGAAATTTGAAGGTTTGCTGACTGAAAAAGCCACATAAAACTGAAAATATCAAACTAGGTAAACTTGTTTTACCTAGAAGTACCTAGTTATGTGGATTTAAAACTAGGTAAAGCAAAACTAGGTAAAATAGAGTAACCAGCAACTAGGTAAAGTAAATCTAGGTACTTTTCCCGAATATTAACTAGGTAATACTAGGTATACCTAGTTACCTAGTTACCTAGATAAAAAGTGCACCACACTGATGCCAGCCCCGCCATGGTCAATATATGTTTCGATCTGTCACAAAAAGTATGCTAATGATACCGAGGCCGCTAAGCTCGAATCTGCGCTCCGTTTTTTCCCTAATGCCTTCGTTTTCGAGTAGTAGTCGATGTCCTGCGCCTATCCTTAACACATAAAGTCCAGTTTGAGGGACTGTGCCTTCCTTACTTCCAGGCAACGAAAGTCCAACTTTCTGTCTTTCTTCCTAATTAATGTGCAGTCTTTAGTGAATAAGCTTCCTACTTTTGAGTTAATGCTAACCAACGAATATGTAGATAGCATTGTCTGTGTAACGGAGACTTGGTTTTCCAATAATGTGTCTTCTGCTGTTTTCTACAACAGTAACTTTGCTCGGGCTTCGATCGGGCTTTAAATTATTTATCGGTTTTGGGGCCAAGCAATCCAAATAATAAATAAAACAGGGGTAGTTGGGGCCACCGAGTTTGGTGGAAGCGACAAAACGCAGGCAAAACAGCTCAGCAAACCGGTATCCCACGTTATACGTATCGATCGGATACGCTGGACAGGACACGCCTCAAAGCCAGCGCCAAATTTAAAATGAGAAATGAAAATTGCTTGTTCTACATGCAATTTAAGTTATTCTGTGTACATATTGTAGGAGCTCCTGTTTAGTCCTCATCTACATAGCACGTTTTACACTTTGTCTGACTGGCTACGACTGTGACTGACTGGCCTACTTTTTCTTATCTCTTGCTATTCACTCGTGCCTCTGTGTAAACCTGTGTAAACTTGCTGTATGGTCTGTTTAGTAAAAACACTCGGCGTAGGCTGGGCCCATAACCTATAGCGAGGTGTAGGGCAGCGAGTGTTTTTACTAAACAGACTGTACAGCAGGTTTACACAGAGGCACGAGTGAATAGCAAGAGACAAGAAAAAGTAGGCCAGTCAGTCACAGTCGTAGCCAGTCAGACAAAGTGTAAAACGTGCTATGTAGATGAGGACTAAACAGGAGCTCCTACAATACGTACACAGAATAACTTAAATTGCACACTACATACATATACAATAGCTCACTATGTGACTGCCCGGCAAAATCCACTGCTCTATCAACGGAAGCAATGTATTGGCATCACGCTGAGGTTAACCTGCTGCTTTTGGAAGATTAATCAAGAACAGGTTGCCTGGATCAACTGCCTGGAGCGTTTTCTTTAGTGCTTTTAGCTCTAAAACGCTATTTGGTAGGTTAAAATAGCGATTTTTAGCCTCCTTACTGAGAAAAACGTGCTAAGAATTCATTTCCAAACGTTTTGGAGCTTTTTGAAATTTTGGACCCCCTCTGGGCGAAACCCCCCTCGACGCCCCACCAGATGGAAAACGCCCCTCCCCAGGGGTCGGCCGGGACCTGTTACATGTTCCGTTAAGAAACGATCAGAACAGCCGATTTTAAAAAATACCGCAACCCGGGATACAGTAGTTACAGTAATCGTTCCGGCAGGGTGTGCGATCGATTCAGCCCCTCTTCCAACGAAAACCCGTTTAAAATCGGTTAAGAAACGAGCAGAACAGCCCGATTTTAAAAAATACCGTAATCCGGGATATTGTAGTTACAGTAATCGTTCCGAAAGGGTGTGGAATCGATTCAGCATGTCCGGAAACCCCTCTTCCAACGAAAACCCGTTTAAAATCCGCTAGTAAACAAGCAAAATAGACCGATTTTTGAAGATACTGTAACCCATGATACGGTAGTTACAGTAACCCATACTTACCATTTTTGTAGTCCATTGATGCTCAGGAAACGTTTCCACACCAAGGATACGGTACACGGGAACTGTACGATTTTAGGTAGGTAAACTGCAGGAATGCCACATACAAACACGAAGCACAATTCATTACAAACACAATACTCGAACAAGCTTAGTATGTACTAGTAAATTAGCTATACACGCTATAGAAACAATGCATCTTTTCTTTTCCAGAGTCGACCGACCGAAAGACCAATTTGTTGTCTGACCTGCACTTCTTTAGCCGCGATATTTGAGCGGCCATCTATACGGCAAGCTTCGGCCGAACCTACAAAAACAAAGCATAAACAAGATACAATCACAATCAGCAATGCATTTCTCCTAGGGTTAGTATCATTGTATGCAGAGGAAACGCTCGACCTGGCAAGTCCGATTCAACATCATACAGTGCATGCAACCTTTCAAAAAACGTTTCATTTGTCAATGGTTTCAATGTCAGTCACTGTGCTGTCCATGAAAATACACCATTTTCTCTGTAGAACTCGGTATTTATTTATCGAGCCATTTCAATTGCAAGGGTCACCTGAACATCTAAAACAACATTTTTTTAGTTTCTGATAGGTTTCTCCCAACTTTCCGATAGGCTTGAAACAACTTTCCGATAGGCTTGAAACAGCTTTCCGATAGGCTTGAAACTGCTTTCCGATAGGCTTGAAACAGCTTTCCGATAGGCTTGAAACAGCTTTCCAATAGGCTTAAAACTGCTTTTCGATAAGTTCACTTTCTAAAAAGCTATTTCCGATAGGTTGGTCAACTACGCCATATGGCGTTGGTCATTTGCAAAGGGTTAATAGTGACCTGCAGAGGTGTTGTCAGTCAAAACTAACTTCGTAAAAACTATTTAGGCCAGATTAGAGCCCAGATAAGTTTTGGAGTTGCAGGCAATTGCAGAATTCGGAAGCATTGCTTTTGAGCCAACCAAGCTTCATTTTTGTGGTGCATTGGTTCTCCTGATCTCTCGATCACACTGGGATGTCATTCCACTGATAAAATTTTCAATTTTTGTTAGTTTTAAATTTTTGAATGAAAATTCAGTTCAAATTTTTTGAGTTGTGATTAAGTACAAACACTCCAAATCTGTTAATAGCGACCTGCAGAGGTGTTGTCAGTCAATACTAGCTTCGAAAAAATTATGTAGGCCAGATTAGAGCCCAGATAAGTTTTGGAGTTGCAGGCAATTGCAGTATTCGGAAGCATTGTTTTTGAGCCAACCAAGCTTCATTTTTGTGGTGTATTGGTTCTGCTGATCTCTCGATCACACTGGGATGTCATTCCACTGATAAAATTTTAAATTTTTGCTAGTTTTGAATTTTTGAATGAAAATTCAGTTCAAATTTTTTGAGTTGTGATTAAGTCCAAACACTCCAAATCTGTTAATAGCGACCTGCAGAGGTGTTGTCAGTCAAAACTAGCTTCGTAAAAATTATGTAGGCCAGATTAGAGCCCAGATAAGTTTTGGAGTTGCAGGCAATTGCAGTATTTGGAAGCATTGTTTTTGAGCCAACTAAGCTTCATTTTTGTGGTGTATTGGTTCTGCTGATCTCTCGATCACACTGGGATGTCATTCCACTCATAAAATTTTCAATTTTTGCTAGTTTTGAATTTTTGAATGAAAATTCAGTTCAAATTTTTTGAGTTGTGATTAAGTCCAAACACTCCAAATCTGTTAATAGCGACCTGCAGAGGTGTTGTCAGTCAAAACTAGCTTCGTAAAAATTATGTAGGCCAGATTAGAGCCCAGATAAGTTTTGGAGTTGCAGGCAATTGCAGTATTCGGAAGCATTGTTTTTGAGCCAACCAAGCTTTATTTTTGTGGTGTATTGGTTCTGCTGATCTCTCGATCACACTGGGATGTCATTCCACTGATAAAATTTTAAATTTTTGCTAGTTTTGAATTTTTGAATGAAAATTCAGTTCACATTTTTTGAGTTGTGATTAAGTCCAAACACTCCAAATCTGTTAATAGCGACCTGCAGAGGTGTTGTCAGTCAAAACTAGCTTCGTAAAAATTATGTAGGCCAGATTAGAGCCCAGATAAGTTTTGGAGTTGCAGGCAATTGCAGTATTCGGAAGCATTGTTTTTGAGCCAACCAAGCTTCATTTTTGTGGTGTATTGGTTCTGCTGATCTCTCGATCACACTGGGATGTCATTCCACTGATAAAATTTTCAATTTTTGTTAGTTTTGAACTATTGATTAAAAATTCAGTTCAAATTTTTTGAGTTGTGATTATGTGCAAACACTCCAAATCTGTTAATAGCGACCTGCAGAGGTGTTGTCAGTCAAAACTAACTTCGTAAAAACTATTTAGGCCAGATTAGAGCCCAGATTAGTTTTGGAGTTGCAGGCAGTTGCAGAATTCGGAAGCATTGTTTTTGAGCCAACCAAACTTCATTTCATTGTCAGTCAAATCGCACTCTTTACGCAAATCTGTCTTTCCCTTAGAAAGATCACACTCTTTGGGCAATTCTTTCAAAAACAGCAATTTCCCCTTCCATTCCAAAGAATTCTGATATGCTTTAGGCAAATCCAAAACTTATCTGGGTTGTACTGGAAAAACCAAGTTAAGCGAAAGCAAAGGTACACGAACCAGAGGTGTCAAAATACCGAACAAAACACCAAACAGCAAGTGTGGTAAACAAAGGTAAGTATGTAAAACAAGAAATCAGCTAAAAGTCACAACAGCAGTCACTTAACAGCTTGCACCCGACGCCCTTTCTTCAGCCCAGCCCTCTTCTCTCGCGGGTCTTTTGCTTGCTGGCCGGTGTTCCATTAAATTGTAGTGACTGTCCGTCTGCGCTTGCTCGAGTCCGACAATCGGTCGACTCCTGACTACTGTTGCTAAGTAAATTATAATTTTAATTATAATTATATTTTTTAGAAATTTACTAATACAAGTAAATTATTTGGTAAGTAAATTATAATTAAATTAAATTTCTACGAAAATAGGGAAAGTTAATTATAATTATAATTTGTAAATTATACTTACCAAAAATAATTTACTTAATTTACTTAAAATATACTTAATTTACTTACACACGCCTAGCTATTGCTGAAGCTTTTGGCAGCATGCAAGTGCTGCGTGAGTGTCTGCTTTCGGTATCTATGCCTTTCAATGGCAAGCCATACTTACAGTACAATTTTCCGCCCGCCCACCGCCTTTCGTCTTTGCGCTTGTTTCTCTTAATCTCCCACAAAACAAACTACTCCAATTTATCCACAAAGCTAAGAGTGGATATTAGGTACTACTTTTCAGCCAGTTTTGCTGTGCGATAGCATATATTCAGTTTCACAAGGTATTGTCTGTTGTGGCTGGAAGCAGAAACTGGCTGGAAAGCCACTTGAGATTGAGGCTCTAGAACTGTCATTATTACTTTTGACAGACATAGGCTATCATTTCGGTTGAGGGTGATAAATTCTGAGGTGGCTGGCTGGAGGGTTTAGCGGCGGCTGATGGCGGTTGAGAGGAAGATAAGCCAAAAAGTCCGATTTTCGTTAGAATTGAGGTTTTTTGAGTTATTTTTTCGTTTAGATAGGTTGAAATAAGCTAGTCTGAGCTCATTCACACCTAACCTAGGCATACTTTTATCATAATATTCTTCGAAAATATCCTGAAGGGGTGCGGTACCCTGAGGGGCGGTACGTCAGACCCTGAGGCGAGTAAACCCCCTCGCCCTTAGTTCCCTTTGTCCATGTCTGTTGTTGACTTAACCTGTGAAACCCTCGTTTGACTTTCATTCTAGATGACTGGTATTGCATCCTTGCTTAGTTGGAAGTAAAGCTGAAGGTGTTAGCCGCCAAAATCAGACCTATTTTAAATATACTTAATGTACTTAATTTAATTAAATGTGGTAAGTAAATTATAATTAAATTAAATTTCTCTCAGATGTGGTAAGTAAATTTTAATTTAATTATATTTCTCTGGGCAGGTGGTAAGTAAATTATAATTTAATTAAATTTCAAATAAATTTACTTAGCAACAGTACTCCTGACCCGATGGTAAAGAGAATAGAGAAGTTTTAGTTTATTATAGAGATTGAAAATAAGAGCACTTACTATTAAGAGTCAGTCTCTGAACTGATCGAGTTTTGCCCCTTTGCCCTGTTCAGACCCAAAATTGAAACTTTGGCACAGGAAGTTGAAAGTTGGTGCACTGATACCCCTTGATGAGTTGTTAAACCACTGCAAAGGAATATCGAATTCGACGCTCCACGCTCGAGATATAAGCCCGCGAAAATCGGCTCTCTTAACTATGGGACCAAAATTTCAAACTCGCATTTCTAACTTACCAGTTGGAGGTTGCAGTTGAAAATTGTGGATTTTACATAACTTTTTGAGTACTTTAAGATTACGTAGTCCAATTTCACTTTTGAGGAAAAAATTTTTTTTCGACCTCATTTGGCGCCCCATAGCTCGTCTGCAACACCCCCTAGTCATATCTTTTTATTGCAGATTATTGTAGCGCTATCAATTAGCTACGTTTTGGTACAAAATACGTCGAGCCAGCTGCCTGCGTTTTTGAGAAATATGGCTTCAAATTTTAAAAACCCCGAATTTTTGCATTATTTTTTGTGCATAAAATTTCCAACTCTGATTTCTAACCTACCAGTAGGACTTTGAAGTTAAAAATTATACTTTTTACACAACTTTTTGAGTACTTTAAGATTACGTAGTCCAATTTCACTTTAGAGGAAAAATTTTTTTTCGACCTCCTTTGGCGCCCCATGGCTTGTCTGCAACCCCCCCCTAGTCATATCTTTTTATTGCAGATTATTGTAGCGCTATCAATTAGCTACGTTTTGGTACAAAATACGTCGAGCCAGCTGCCCGCGTTTTTGAGAAATTTGGCTTCAAAGTTGAAAAACCCCGAATTTCTGCATTATTTTTTGTGCATAAAATTTGCAACTCTGATTTAGGGAGGGATTTGGGATTAGGGATTTTGTAACATTTATGAAGATGTGGTCCACACTGTATCGCAATAGCATTACTGTTCATATGCAGCCAGGTACGTAATCTATCTTGTAAATGGTCATTTTTGGTTGGGAGTGGCCAATTCCAGTCACCATCCTACCCTGGGCCGAGGCCCGACCAGGCAACTTCAAAATTTTGCAACCCCCTTGCAAAATCCTGTATATGCCACTGGGTATCGCATATACAGAAAGACCCTATCTTTTTTACTGATATACGATCTTGACCCGGATCCGATTTACCGGATATTGAGTGTAATCCGATTTGATCCGCATTCAGTTGAAAATTTTTATCTGATCAGGCCCTATAAATATGTAGGTAATCTCAAACTGTCAAGCCAAAGCTCCAAATGTTAATCTTTTGATCTTTGACAGACATGTAACCAAACTGGTTGATTCGACATTTTTACCTGGAATTTGTAGCTCGATTCGAACCTGCAGAGTTTCTAACAGGAACACAAATAATGGCATATTTCTCACGCAGAGCCAGGCAAGATAAAACAGGTGGCTTCAGTGTGTTTTAAGGATAAGCGTAATTGTGATATTGTTCTATTTAAAGGTGAAACCACACGACTGCAGCCAACCCCAAAAGGCATCACTACTGTTATTTTACTAGTGGATTTTTATTTTACTATTTACTAAATTTACTACAAATTCAGCCCTTTAATTTAATTTTAATTTTTGTTTTACTATCAAGCAGCTCCGATTTTACTAATTTTTGTTTTACTAATAATTTCACTACTTTTACTACTATTTTACTACGATTTTACTAGTCGTAAGGTGCAATTTTGCATCACTGATGCCAAGATTTTATAACTGATTGATGTTGGTGCCAAATAGTTGCCGAATTTGATAGTGGTACGAGCTTTTTCAGAACTTCAGGGGCAAAGTGTGTAAAATTTGAGTCACGAAAGTGCGCCCACACATCTTTTATTGCAAAAATGATCAAGATTTTGGCTGAAATTCACCAAAAACTAGTAAAATAGTAGTAAAATTTCTATTTTACTATTGACCCGGTTTGGTAATTTAATTAAATTTTTACTTTACTATTGGCACTTAATTTTACTTTTTACTATTATTTTACTACTAGTAAAATACCACTAGTATTACTAATTTTTGTTTTACTATACTATAGTAAAATAACAGTAGGCATCACCACCACAACAACAACAAGTGCGAGTTCAGAAGTTTCTGAAATTGTTCCAGAAGTGCTTAGGTTAGAAATCAGAGTTGGAAATTTTATGCACAAAAAATAATGCAAAAATTCGGGGTTTTTCAAATTTGAAGCCACATTTCTCAAAAACGCGGGCAGCTGGCTCGACGTATTTTATACCAAAACGTAGCTAATTGATAGCGCTACAATAATCTGAAATAAAACGATATGACTAGGGGGGGTTCCAGACGAGCTATGGGGCGCCAAAGGAGGCCGAAAAAAAATTTTTTCCTCAAAAGTGAAATTGGACTACCTAATCTTAAAGTACTCAAAAAGTTATGTCAAATCCACAATTTTCAACTTCAAAGTCCAACTGGTAAGTTAGAAATGCGAGTTTGAAATTTTGGTCCCATAGTTAAGAGAGCCGATTTTCGCGGGCTTATATCTCGAGCGTGGAGCGTCGAATTCGATATTCCTTTGCAGTGGTTTAACAACTCATCAAGGGGTATCAGTGCACCAAATTTCAACTTCCTGCGCCAAAGTTTCAATTTTGGGTCTGAAGAATGAAACTCGATCGGTTCAGAGACTGACTCTTAATGTACTAACTAAAAAGGCTCTAGAGGAAAGCCGGTCAGGGAATGTATGAAGGCAAAAGAAAAGGCGGACTGGTCAGGGCAGAGGCGGGGATCAACCACAACAACCTCTACTTCCAACCAGAACCCTTGGGCCTATCAAATTAGCACGCTCTTGTGCTTACTGCCTGGCGTGGGCGCTAAATGACCGAGTGACCCCTAACCCAGGCGGCCACCACTTAAATAGACGCGCCAGGTCCCAGCTGGACACTGGCGCTTACCGATTAATAGTTACGGTAACGCGCTCATTACAAATCACCTAGGCCGAACAGAACGCTACACCGCTACACCTTCCCACTCGACTAGGCAGAACATCCAACTCACAAAAACCAACGACTTCTCTGCTGGCTTCATTCTGCTGATCAATGCAGGCACACACCTGGTTTTCAGGTCGAAGAAGCACAGCTTCCAACTGCTGCAGGCGGAATTCTATTTGGTCATCGTTCTTGACAAGTCCACTCTTGACATCTGGGATGGTGGAAGTTCCTAGATGGATTCTTTTCCTAGATGCCTCTAGAAATATAGAGTTTTCGCTAAAAATCTTGTTTGTGGCTGAGGCTTTTGTTATTTTGTTTCCCTTAGATGTATCCTTAGTTTTTGTGGCTTCGCGTTTAATAAGCCAGAATGATTATGCAGCCGATTTTGGATAACAAAAAGGGTGAGGCCCAATTGAAAAGAACCAAGCAAGTCAAGCAACAACACAAATGGAATATCATTGGAATGTTTCAAAAGCTCTTACTTCGAGAAGATCGCGTCGCATACATCAGTAGTAGCAGTTTTGGAGTTGCTGAGAGCAGTGCAGTGTGTTTAAAACGCATTGTACCTAACGCCTAAACGACCTTCGTCAATTCGCTCTGAAGTCAATTCAAGTTCTGTAGAGAGAAGAGGTGTAACAACTGATGAGGAAGCCACCGAAAGACTGCTAATTCCTCTTAAAAACCATGGTACCTTAAAACGGATGATCGTTCAAAAAGAACTCAAGAGGGATAGTAAATCTATGGTCAGCAAGAAAGGATTCCACTCAACCATTGTCAAGTAAATTTGTTAAGGAATTTACTTGCTTTTAAAATTACTAGCACCTCCACAAAATAACTTACTAACTTTTTAATTTACTTGCCCCAGTTTACCAACAATTTAAATTGATTTTCCATACTGCTTCGATATGCTCTCTCCTTCCAGACACACCACTTCCATCCACTTCAAATCGCCCCGCCGAAGTACTATCCCGAGAATCGGCCGATTCGGAGTGGAAGAAGGTGAAGCTGCCGATTTTCCTTCATCTTACCATTGTTTTAAGAGTCAGTCTCTGGGCCAATCGAGTTTCAGTATTCAGACCCAAAAATGAAACTTTGGCGTGGAGGGCTCAAAGTTGGAGGACTAATACGTATGGATAGGTTATATAACCACCGCAAAGTATATCCCGATTCGACGCTCCACGCTCGAGATACGGCCTTCTGAAAATCGGTCCACTTAACTATGGGACCAAAATTTCAAAATCGAATTTCTAGCGCACTAATCAGTATTGGGGCTTAAAAATTGGTGGTTTAGGGTAACTTTTAGAGTACTTTCAGAATCAACGGTCGAATTCCATTTTCAATGAAAAAAATTTTTTTCGACCCCCTTTGGAGCCCCCTAGCTCGTCTGGAACCCCACTACACCGTTTTTTTTATTTCAGAATATTGTAGCGCTATCAATTCCCTACAGTTTGGTATAAGCCACATTTTCTGACCCATGGAAGAAAGTGGTGAATTATGGCTTCAAAGTTGAAAAATCCTCAAATTTTTAGTTTTGGTTTTGGTTTTAGTAACTAAAAATTTGAGGATTTTTCAAATTTGAAGCCATATTTCACCACTTTCTTCCACGGGTCAGCCAATGTGGCTTATACCAAACTGTAGGGAATTGATAGCGCTACAATATTCTGAAATAAAAAAAACGGTGTAGGGGGGGTTCCAGACGAGCTAGGGGGCTCCAAAGGGAGTCGAAAAAAATTTTTTTCATTGAAAATGGAATTAGGCCGTTGATTCTGAAAGTACTCTAAAAGTTACCCTAAACCCCCAATTTTTAAGTCCCAACACTGATTAGTGCGCTAGAAACTCCAGCAGGAAATTTTGGTGCAGTACCAAAACTAAAAATTTGTGGATTTTTCAACTTTGAAGCCATATTTCACCACTTTCTTCCACGGATCACCCAATGTGGCTTATACCAAACTGTAGGGAATTGATAGCGCTACAATATTCTGAAATAAAAAAAACGGTGTAGGGGGGTTCCAGACGAGCTAGGGGGCTCCAAAGGGGGTCGAAAAAAATTTTTTTCATTGAAAATGGAATTCGACCGTTGATTCTGAAAGTACTCTAAAAGTTACCCTAAACCCCCAATTTTTAAGTCCCAACACTGATTAGTGCGCTAGAAACTCCAGCAGGAAATTTTGGTGCAGTACCAAAACTAAAAATTTGTGGATTTTTCAACTTTGAAGCCATATTTCACCACTTTCTTCCACGGATCACCCAATGTGGCTTATACCAAACTGTAGGGAATTGATAGCGCTACAATATTCTGAAATAAAAAAAACGGTGTAGGGGGGTTCCAGACGAGCTAGGGGGCTCCAAAGGGGGTCGAAAAAAATTTTTTTCATTGAAAATGGAATTCGACCGTTGATTCTGAAAGTACTCTAAAAGTTACCCTAAACCCCCAATTTTTAAGTCCCAACACTGATTAGTGCGCTAGAAACTCCAGCAGGAAATTTTGGTGCAGTACCAAAACTAAAAATTTGTGGATTTTTCAAATTTGAAGCCATATTTCACCACTTTCTTCCACGGGTCACCCAATGTGGCTTACACCAAACTGTAGGGAATTGATAGCGCTACAATATTCTGAAATAAAAAAAACGGTGTAGGGGTGGTTCCAGACGAGCTAGGGGGCTCCAAAGGGGGTCGAAAAAAATTTTTTTCACTGAAAATGGAATTCGACCGTTGATTCTGAAAGTACTCTAAAAGTTACCCTATGCCCCCAATTTTTTAGTCCCAACACTGATTATTGCGCTAGAAATTCGATTTTGAAATTTTGGTCCCATAGTTAAGCGGACCGATTTTCAGAAGGCCGTATCTCGAGCGTGGAGCGTCGAATCGGGATATCCTTTGCGGTGGTTATATAACCTATCCATACGTATTAGTCTTCCAACTTTGAGCCCTCCACGCCAAAGTTTCATTTTTGGGGTCTGAATATGGCAAAGGACCAAGACTCGATCGGTTCAGAGACTGACTCTTAAGTCTTCTAGCTTCCATATTGCTTCGATATGCTCTCTCCTTCCAGGCACACCACTTCCATCCACTTCAAATCGCCCCGCCGAAGTACTATCCTGAGAATCGGCCGATTCGGAGTGGAAGAAGGTGAAGCTGCCGATTTTCCTTCATCTTACCATTGTTTTAAGTCTTCTAGCTTCCATATTGCTTCGATATGCTCTCTCCTTCCAGGCACACCACTTCCATCCACTTCAAATCGCCCCGCCGAAGTACTATCCCGAGAATCGGCCGATTCGGAGTGGAAGAAGGTGAAGCTGCCGATTTTCCTTCATCTTACCATTGTTTTAAGTCTTCTAGCTTCCATACTGCTTCGATATGCTCTCTCCTTCCAGGCACACCACTTCCATCCACTTCAAATCGCCCCGCCGAAGTACTATCCCGAGAATCGGCCGATTCGGAGTGGAAGAAGGTGAAGCTGCCGATTTCCCTTCATCATACCATTGTTTTATGACTTGTAGCTTCTGTACTCTCATTTCCGGACTTTTCCTTAAGATACTTTTAATTTAACTATAAAAACGCCTATGTTAGGAAACAGTGTTACAAAGTTATAAAATTTGCATTAGATATGCTTACTGCAGCATACTATCCAACCGGGACCATCATATTCAGACTTAGCTAAACGAGAGCTTTTGATTGAGTACCTACATGCCTATGTTACGACGCAGCGTTAAAAAGTTAGAAAATTTGCATAAAAAATTTGCATATTCAAAATGACAATATGCAAATTTTTGCATATTTTAACGCTGCGTCGTAACATAGGCATGTAGGTACTCAATCAAAAGCTCTCGTTTAGCTAAGTCTGAATATGATGGTCCCGATTGGATCGGTTGCTGCAGTAAGCATATTTGATGCAAATTTTGTAACTTTTTAACGCTCCTTCCTAACATTGGCGTTAATAACGCCAATGTTAGGAGGCAGCGTTAAAAAGTTAGAAAAGTTCCATAAAATTTGCATATTGCAGCATCCAATCCAGTTGGGACCATCATAATCCATCTTGGCTAAAGGAGAGCTTTCGTTTAAGTACAATAACGCGAATGTTAGGAGGCAGTGTTAAAAAGTTAGAAAATTTGCATCAAATATGCTTAATACAGCATCCGATCCAATCGGCACTATGATGGTCCCGATTGGATAGGGTGCTGCAGTAATCATATTTGATGCAAATTTTATAACTTTGTAACACTGCTTCCTAACATAGGCGTTTTTATAGTTAAATTAAAGGTATATTAAAGAAAAGTCCGGATATGAGAGTACAGAAGCTACAAGACTTAAAACAATGGCATGATGAAGGAAAATCAGCAGTTTCACCTTCTTCCACTCCGAATCGGCCGATTCTCGGGATAGTACTTCGGCGGGGCGATTTGAAGTGGATGGAAGTGGTGTGCCTGGAAGGAGAGAGCATATCGAAGCAGTATGGAAGCTAGAAGACTTAAAACAATGGTAAGATGAAGGAAAATCGGCAGCTTCACCTTCTTCCACTCCGAATCGGCCGATTCTCTGGATAGTACTTCGGCGGGGCGATTTGAAGTGGATGGAAGTGGTGCGCCTGGAAGGAGAGAGCATATCGAAGCAGTATGGAAGCTAGAAGACTTAAAACAATGGTAAGATGAAGGAAAATCGGCAACTTCACCTTCTTCCACTCCGAATCGGCCGATTCTCGGGACAGTACTTCGGCGGGGCGATTTGAAGTGGATGGAAGTGGTGTGTCTGGAAGGAGAGAACATTTCTAAGCAGTATGGAAGCTAGAAGACTTAAAACAATGGTAAGATGAAGGAAAATCGGCAGCTTCACCTTCTTCCACTCCAAATCGGCCGATTCTCGGGATAGTACTTCGGCGAAGATCGATGACGTGCAAATCGTGAGTGGCGGGCTGGATGATCGAAGTGGTTCTGGTACGATCTGGAAGGGAGCAAATGGCAGAGGTGGCCTGGAGGATGAAGACGATTTAGGTTCAGTAGAAGGTGCCAGTACTTGAGTGGTTTGAATTTGGCGCACTTCTTGCCGATAACAAGTCTTCCTGGTTAGGGTCCCAGCACGAAAACTCATAACATTCGGTCCTGTCATGCGAGGGCCTCATTGTATGAGCACTATTAGAACTGACAGCAGCCAGAGAACGTGTGGTTGCACCTATCGGGCCATACTGCCTTCTTTAAGTCACTGTCTCAACTGTCTTTCGCGACAATATGCCCCAATATGACCGGTGCCAATCAAAGAGTGCGGCCACACACCATACGAATTACTGACAACTGACTGCACAGGAGGAGAGACGTTGAAATGTGGCACTGAGTGAGCAAGTCTCTAAGGCGGCCACCTCTAGGGAATCACCTCTACAATATTGTAGGTTCATCGCAGCGACAGTTGGGCGAACGAATACTATGCCGGTCCTGACCTTGGTAAAATCTGTTATGAGGCACAGGCGACTGCTGACGATACGGCCCTAAAACAAATAATGGTACAAGCAAGCAAGTTAATGTAGGAAGGATTGGTTTTACACTAATAAGGTAGCCCTCGGGGATCCTGAATTTCTGGTTTTGAAGCCAAAACTGTCTGTCAAAAAGCTCCCCACCAAATTTTTTCGGTCCCAACCCCAGAAGATTTCAGCCCCCACCATACTGTTTCGGTCCATTTACGCTAAGCCTAAGCCTAACCTAGCCCACAGGAGTCTGGAATTTCTGGTTATAGGGCAAAAACCTTTCAATGATTATATTACGGGGAATCCAGCTGTTTGATTCTGAAAGAACTAATAAAAATCAATTTACCTGTCCTAGTGAGTGACCAAATCGGGTAAATTTTTTCCGAATTTCCAGCTCCATCTTTTCTGGAGCACACTGGCAGGGTACTAAAATCAAAGTTTGAATTTAGTACCAGTACCATACCAAACCAAATTCAAAACAGCTCCTTCTATACTATACCGCACCATACCAAATTCAAAGGCCTTTACCAGAATGATTTAGTACTAAAATTTTGATTTTGGTAAGGCGTTTGATTTTAGTACCAGCTCTTTGATTTCAGTACCTACATACAGCACACACGCGTGTGAGCCGGAAATGATTTTATTTTATACCGTACCCATCTTTAGCTGCTCTCGTCCTTTGTTTGCGTTTTTTCAAACAAAATAATTTCGAATTGATCTGTTAGCAGTCAGCTGTTAAGTTTTGTAAGAAATGTCAAGAGGTGGACACTGGCTAAATGCGGGTCGCGTCACACTGCAACTGTCTGGACCGGTGGCTTCTTCTCTGTGTTGCGGGTGGATTTGGGAAAGACTCGTTGGCTCTTAGCTTTTACTATCAGACCACCTCTTGCCTGGTAGAATCCAACACACACTACTTAGTCAACTATCAACACAGGCATCCTACAACCCGGCACATAGCCACAACACACCCTTTGAGCTCACACATCATCGCATGTCAGAACTCGTACCAATACCATGCACTATTCACGTGCAACATCCCACCATTTCAAGCTGTCATGTCCTCATACAGCAGACTAAACTGACCACAACCAACAACTCCACACAGATCTTGCAACAAAATCAATCAGAAACCATCAGAACTCAACATCCCACCAATGCCATCTGTCACAGAGGCAAAGAAAACAAGCTAGTGAGAACGAAGGAGACAATAATCATATGATTATGATGCGAGAGGAGATAAACAAGTTCAATATGGAAAACAGAACTAGGTATGATACACCATGGAACAGGATGAAGAAGAGATGCGTACTACTAGCAAGTACAAGAAAGCAGTCAGAACTAAAGAAACCAAGAGCCAAAATACAGTAATAATTGATTAGAGATTGATTAACATAGAATAACAACACAAAACACAGAACAATACATGGAAGCGTCCACGCAAGAACGCAACACAACACAACACAATACACCCTAACATAGCCAACTAAATGTCACAAAAACCAAATGAGCAATAATAAGCAAGTAGTATGAAGCATTGACAACAAGAATAAATAATAGTCAGCAACGATTGAGACAAGGGACAGAAACGGACAAAACAGGGACAGATAATAGAAACAAAATGAAACAAGGACAAGATCAGGACACTAAAAACTAACGTGAGCAGAAGTAATTGAGACTATTTCAGAAAAACTAAGCATTTGACACAGAACAAGGACAAAAAGCAAGATTACAAAGGGAACAAGGACTAAATATATGGAGTACTCCTACTATCAAGTTGACTGGATACAGTAAATGCTCAATGAAAACAAGACAAACGCAAAGCAACAAACACAAGAAATACAGAGCAAAGTACAAGTACAATATGTACAAGATGATGAAGAATGAAGAAGATCGGCAAAAATCCAGTGAAAGTCAGAATCGGCTTACAATGTAGCTTGACTGAAGTTCAGCACAGGAACAGGATAACAATCAAGACATCTGCGATGTTGACCAACGATCATGACTGGTAACTGTTCTTGGAGCTGTTGTTAGTCAGTTGTCTGGCACAGTTTACATGAGTGTTGATCCACAGTGATCACAGCTTCAGATAGATGGTTGACTGGCAGATAGTTCTGGTTGCATTGATGGAGACGAATGGATGCAGGCAGGGGAAGTGAAAGGTTGATGTAAGGCAGTAATGACATCAACATCAGAATGTGGTGATGGTACAGTGTAAAATGTTGAGGGAATGGTGAGTGGAAGGGAAGTGGGAACAGGAGATATGGAACAATCTGAGGTTGAGTCATCACCAGGAGCTGTAGGAAATAAAGTAATTGATGTAGCCTTCTGATGAGCAGTCGGCAGGATAATTGACGCGATATTTTGGACATCATCGGAAGTAGTAGTGTTAATTTTGTGCAAATTAGCAGCACAGAGCTTGCTAGCTAATGTCTGAGCAAAACAAAGCAAAAGCGGGAATACAGTATGCACACTTTTTGTTCTCTTTATCATACAGTAATCATCAATGACTCCTTGGTCAGATTCACCTGTTCGATTTGTGCACAGAAAATCCACAGCTTTTGAAGATGTATTTGCCTCTAGACATGGCATTATCAACCTTGGCTTACTGTCATTAGGTTTGACAGAAACAAAAGAAGTTGACAGATCCTGAACTGTCATAGGTGTCTTCTTATGTTTTGAACGTTTCCCTCTGTGAGTGTGTCTGAAGCGTTTAGGCTCAGTCAACCCACATGGTGAGCCTTTATCCTTGATTAGCATTGAATCGGACTGATAAGTAGACTGTAACAGTTGTTTATGATTCAACTTCTTTGTTGAACGTTTGTTAGGACTGAAATGCCTGGAAATCCGCAACTGAGGTACTGTCGTCAGACCATAACACACAGCGGAAGTTTTGTCAGAAGAATGACAAGAACTATGAAATGATTTAGGCAAATTCACAGTATATCTTTCAGTAGAAATTGACTCGTTTGTCCTTGAGTTTGGTCCAGTTGCATGTCGATCACAATCAATGAGTTTGGACTGAGGTCTGTATTGTTGTGATTGAAATTCAGATTGACCTTTATGAGAGTTTTGCCTGCACCGGTTTTGATGATTTCGGGAATGTCTAGGCCGATTCCCTGCATTGCGAGAATGAACAAGTGCAACAGGCTCCTTTGGAGAACTTTTGACTGATAGTCTGCAAGAAAACTCAGACAACAAGCAAAACATCTGCTGAAACATGTCTTTTGTTTCCCTCAGCAACTGGCCAGCAGTTTGCAGAACTTGTGCAGAAGTGCAACTGATATGCTCAGATGCAGTTTCATTAGTCCACAAGTCAGTGACAGTTTCCTGGCTAGGCTTACGCTGTTTCCTATCTTGAGTAGAAGACATCTGGGAATTTGGTAGAAAGTCAGAGCTTGCAGCTTCATTCAATGTACTCGATTTCAATTCACTGCATAAACTCACATTCCCAAACTTATCACGGAATTCAAAACGCTTGGCAAAAATTATGGCCTCATTCAAATTAGCAGGTTCTTTGTCTTCCACTAGACACCTGAGTGATGGTGACAAGCCATTTAGGAACACAGTGAGAATGAGCTCATTGCAATGTTGAACTGAAAAATCGGGGTAAGCCTCACGTGCAATTTTGCTGAGACAACCAACAAACTCTTCAACAGATTCAGATTTTTCCTGTTTCCTGGTCATCAGTTCATTGACCTTGTACTGAGTATGCTGAGAAGGAACAGCAAAACGCTTTGACAAAGCTGTTGTCAACAATTGATAGTCATTTCGAGTGGCATCTGGAAGACAATCCAGATATTCCCAGGCTGGTTCAGCAATGTACAGAGGTAGCACTCTGCAACATCTATCATTATTCCATTCAAATGCGTTAGCAACTGGTTCAAAATATTTGTGAAGCCAAGTGCCAAAATCATCACCAATATTAGCACCACTGAAAACTGGAATAGAGACTTGAGCACCAGGAAGTTGGTAACCCAGTAAACCAACGGAATTTTGACATGGTATCTGTTCAGCTATGGTTTGCAAAGCAACTGTAGCTTGCTTCAACTGAGTCACTAACTCGTCCATCCTACGTAGAGTATGCTGTCAAAAGCGTGACAAATTTTGATGCTCCCAACCTACTATACTTCACAGGAATGGCACAGTAGGCAGAATTTACATAGCAACAGAACTTTCGTCGGTGCAAATTTTCATGTATTTTGCAGTAAACTTTGCGTCTTTAATCAGCGCCTTTCAATCTGTAAACACAAGCGCCTCTGAACCAAAACAACGGCTTGTGCTAGTGCCACTGCACACGTACGTTGCACAACTGTACGATTTTAAAAATAAGGGTCCACTCGTGTCACTGCTCACTGGACGTGTCTGATTTGTTTGCTTTTGACACAATTAGCAGAATCTATAGCACCGGAGCCAAGCCCGCACAGTGCACAAAAACGTCTTCGGGGGGGGGGGGGGGGGGGGGGGGGGGGGGGGGGGGGGGCGGCGGGGCGGGGGGGGGGGGCGGGGCCCCGGCGGCGGCGGGGGGGCGGGGGGCGGGGGGGGGGGGGGGGGGGGGGGGGGGGGGGGCGGGGGGGGGGGGGGGGGGGGGGGGGGGGGGGGGGGGGGGGGGGGGGGGGGGGGGGGGGGGGGGGGGGGGGGGGGGGGGGGGGGGGGGGGGGGGGGGGGGGGGGGGGGGGGGGGGGGGGGGGGGGGGGGGGGGGGGGGGGGGGCGGCTTCTCTCGCCGCTCACCGCTCTATTGATTGGGTTTTAGCCGCCACACGGCGATTGGCTGGCGCCGGTCTAGACCACACCCTAATATGTAACGGCAGAAAGTCTGTCTCTACACATCCCAGGCCATAGAAAACGAGCTCGCCCTCAAGCGAGGTGAAAGGAAGATGCCGGCAAAACACGTCAAATAAGCCATGGGAACAGAAAGTCAACTGGCATTTGTCCAGTGAAAGCAAACACAAGTAAGTCCAACAAAATAGTGGTCAGGGCCGGACGTAAAACTGAAGAGAAAACGGGATAGAGAGTCTTCCTTCCAACGACCATAACCGGTCACAGTGCACAGTGGACCAAACAACTTGAGTCCAGAGGCGAAAGGGTTGGAAGTTGAATCCAAAACGAGAAAGAACAATTTGGCCACTGACAGTTCGTTGGTAGAGTAGAAACAATCCAGAAGGGTAGAGATTGACAGTAAGACCACTTAACAGCTTGCACCCGACGCCCTTTCTTCAGCCCAGCCCTCTTCTTTCGCCGGGTCTTTTGCTTGCTGGCCGGTGTTCCATTAAATTGTAGTGACTGTCCGTCTGCGCTTGCTCGAGTCCGACAATCGGTCGACTCCTGACCCGATGGTGAAGAGAATAGAGAAGTTTTAGTTTATTATAGAGATTGAAAATAAGAGCACTTACTATTAAGAGTCAGTCTCTGAACTGATCGACTTTTGCCCCTTTGCCCTGTTCAGACCCAAAATTGAAACTTTGGCACAGGAAGTTGAAAGTTGGTGCACTGATACCCCTTGATGAGTTGTTAAACCACTGCAAAGGAATATCGAATTCGACGCTCCACGCTCGAGATATAAGCCCGCGAAAATCGGCTCTCTTAACTATGGGACCAAAATTTCAAACTCGCATTTCTAACTTACCAGTTGGAGTTTGCAGTTGAAAATTGTGGATTTTACATAACTTTTTGAGTACTTTAAGATTACGTAGTCCAATTTCACTTTTGAGGAAAAAAAATTTTTTTCGGCCTCCTTTGGCGCCCCATAGCTCGTCTGGAACCCCCCTAGTCATATCTTTTTATTTCAGATTCTTGTAGCGCTATCAATTAGCTATCTTTTGGTATAAAATACGTCGAGCCAGCTGCCCGCGTTTTTGAGAAATGTGGCTTCAAATTTGAAAAACCCCGAATTTTTGCATTATTTTTTGTGCATAAAATTTCCAACTCTGATTTCTAACCTACCAGTAGGACTTTGAAGTTAAAAATTATAGTTTTTACACAACTTTTTGAGTACTTTAAGATTACGTAGTCCAATTTCACTTTGTTGTTGCAGCCTCTTGGTTTGGAACAGCAAACACTTCTGGCCAACCTGTAAGGTAGTCAACAAAGGTGACACAGTATCGGTTGCCATTAGCTGTGAGTGGGAATTCAACAATATCCACACCTAGCCGGTCGAACGGACCACCAACTGGAATTGGTGTCAGAGGTGGTTTGAACTTAAGTCCTGGATAATGAGTGGCACACACAAGGCAACTGCGGCAAAACTTGCGCACATCGGCTGCCAATTGTTTCCAGTAGTAGCGTTTACGCAGCAGGGAGATGATGCGGCATTCAGAGAAGTGTCCTGCGAATATACCTGCATGTGCTTCCTTGATTAGCTTTTGTCACAAGTCAGCAGGCACCCAGATCAAATGACTAGCAAGGATCCATGAAATCTGACCGCACCAGAACACCATCTGTGATCGCAAATGTTTGATCTTCACTAATGATGAGGGTCTTTCAGCTTGCTGTCAGCAGGTAGTGACTCATCCGCCCTATAGCGTGAGTAAGGACCACACTTCTGAGGTGTTCTTCTGCAGCGTGGCAGGGTCACTTGGGTCAGAAATGTTTTGGGGTACAACTGGTAGAGTGTTCACAGTGCAGACATCTTGGCCTTCAGGTATAACAGCTTCGCCTGTGCTTCTGCCTTTCCCACCCCTCAGGATCAAAGACCTGACTGTGCAGGTCAGGTGGACGTTCTGTGGTTCCACCCATTGGTCTACTGAGGAAATCAGCTACCACTTGGTAAAGCCTGGCTTATACACGATTTTTCAAACCTGGGCGGAGGGGTACTCCAGCAACATCATACCCCACTTGGCAATTCGCATGGTTGACCGTTTTTTGACTTGAACATCAGAAAGAAGCGCAGATTTCGGAGCAATTTCAGAGGAGTTTATCGATGAGCAGGTCGGTGCGGGACACAGCAGCAGTTTCATAGCCATGAAAAACAAAAGCGACGATCTGTGCGTTGCCAGAGCCATCGTAACGGGCATCGCCAGACACGAAAAAGATGACAGCCCAGAAAAACGCCGCCTCTATGAGGCAGTCAGGAAAGGAGACCAAAACAGGTACACAAAACAGAGAAAGCTCGCAGAAGAGTTGATGCGAGCAGCCAATTTGTCTCGTCATCGCGGCAGTTGCAGACAGCCAGAATTTGAGAAGCTGCAGGAAGCAATGCCCCCACAGTACCAGCTTAAAGTGTGGGACAGAGACGCCTTTTACGGCAAGGTTTACGAAGGCCCCGTAGCCCCGGTTCCCATAAATTTGTTCATTTGGGATGAACAGTGCGCCTTGTTGACATCCATGGCCAGTTTTTTCGGTACAACGTATTGGTGTGATCTGTGCGATGTTGGCTATGACCACAAAACGAAGCATTTGTGCACGGCTCGGTGTAAGTGTTGTTTTGCCAGCCCCCCTTGCGTCCAAACGGCCAGTATGCATTGTGTGGATTGCAACAGATATTTCCGGTCGCCGGAGTGTCTGCAGAAACATCTGAGAGATTATGTCGAAGTGAACGGTGGTCTGCGGCGCAAAACAACGCCCATTTGTGCTCTGTATCGGAGGTGCAAGCAGTGCGGGTGCAAAGTGGAAACGGCGCACGTGTGCGGACAGTACAAATGCAATCTGTGCAGGCAGGACGTATCGCGTAACACGAATCACGTGTGTTACATGCCCAAGTACATTCCCAGAAAAGGTCTGCGCGATGCCAGATTCCTATTTTTCGATTTGGAGTGCACACAGGAGAAAGTGGTTTCCCAGAACAAATACGGCGAGATCTACGAACACCAGTGCAATTGCGTTGTGTCCTGGAAAGTGTGCGATCGGTGCTTCGAAGCGCCGGAATCCGATTGTGAGGTATGCGGCCAGACAGACGCAAAAATTCGGACATTTGTGGGGGAGATGGCTCTGGACGATTTTTGCGGCTATTTGTTCGGGCGACATTGCCACGGTGTGACGGCTCTAGCACACAACATGAAGGGCTACGACGGCCAGTTCCTATTGAATTATCTGCACAGACAGGGTGTGAAGCCGAAAGTGCTCGTGCGCGGGCTGGAAATTTTGTGTCTCGAGGCGGAGTCTGTGAAAGTGCTGGACACGTTGTCCTATTTGCCTATGAAGCTCTCTGCATTGGGCAAGGCGTTCAATTTGAAGATCGGCAAAGGCGAGTTTCCCTATTTGTTCAATACGGCCGCCAATCAGCAGTACGTTGGCCCCCTGCCAGATCTCCAGTATTTCGACCCGGACAGTAGAAGTGAGAAAGAGCGCGACTCCCTTATCAAATGGCACGCTGAAGAACAGAAGCGCTTGCGAGAAACGGGTCAGCAATGGGATTTTGGCCAGGAAATGGTCAAATATTGTAAGCAGGACGTAGAGGTGTTGTTGCGAGCAGCCATGCGATTCAGAGCGGATTTGCAGACCCAAACGGGCATTGATTGCTTCCTAGAATCTATCACGATCGCCGGTTGCTGCAATTTGCATTTTCGGAAGAATCATTTGGTTCCCGAGACAATAGCATTGGTTCCCGAAGGCGGATTTCGACGGGAAAGTAAGCAGAGTGCCGATGCCCTCCGGTATTTGAAGTGGATCGCGCACAGGGACAAAATGGCTGAAAACGACAGAATGATCCAACATTCCAAGAACGGTGGTGAGTACAAGACGCTGGGCGGCTACAAGTTGGACGGGCTGTTGCGCCAGGTAAGCACGGGTGCCAGTCTTCATTACGGTTTTGAGTATTACGGCTGTGCCTGGCACGGTTGTCCCAAGTGTTTCAAGGATAGAGCGCAAATGTTGCCGAACGGAATGACGGCGGAAGACGCCTATGACAAAACAATGGATCGGCGGGAATCGATTTTGAGTGAGGGCTACACATTGTCTGAGGCGTGGGAGTGCAGCGTAAAGAAGGAGTTGGCTGAAAATCCCGAAATGCGCAAATTCTACAAAGAAAATTGCGCAGACGTAATGGACCCCCTGAATCCCAGAGATGCCTTCTATGGCGGTCGAGTGAGTGGTTTCAAATTGCATCACAAATGCGCGCCCAACGAAAAGATTCTGTATTACGATGTAAGTGCCAACACTTTACAATATTGTGCTAAATTTCAATATTTTCAGATAATCAGTTTGTATCCGGCGGTCAATACGAGAGGTAAGTACCCCGTAGACATGCCCTTGGTGATCACGGATTCGTTTAAGCCGATTACGAGAGGGTCCCAGCCGTACAACGGCCTAGTGAAGTGTCGCGTGTTGCCCCCGAAAAATCTTTTGCACCCGATTTTGCCCTGCAGATGCAATGGAAAGCTCATGTTCGGTTTGTGTATGGTCTGTATGGAGCAGCAGTCGGAGGAGTGCGGTCATAGCGATGAAGAACGGGCGCTGACGGGTACGTATGTATCTTGGGAGTTGTACGAGGCGGTAGAGCACGGCTACAGCGTGTTGGAGGTGTACGAAGTGCTGCATTGGCCGTACATGGCGCAGTACGATGGCAAAGACCCCAAAACGGGTCTGTTTACGAGTTACATTCAGTGGGCGTTGGCTCTAAAAATCGAGAACAGCGGTTGGCCGGAGAAAGTACGTACAGTAGTAAATTGACTATATCTATATTTCTTTTGTTACAGGTTGGCACAGACCCAGACAAACGCCGACAGTTTATTGAGATGTACAAGGAGAGGGAGGGAATCGATTTGAATCAAGACAACATCGCCCACAATCCATCCCTGAGGCAGCTCGGTAAATTGATGGCCAACAGTTTTTGGGGCAAATTGGGTCAGAGAGCCGATTTGAATTCGGTGGCCTATTTTACGGAGCCCGACAAATATTTTGCGTTCGTGGCAGATCCAACGAAGGAGATTTTGGCTATCCGAATCGTCAACGATTCGATGGTCTGTGTGACGTACAAACACGAATCGGAATTTGTGACGGGAATGCCCCACGTTAGCGTGGCTTACGCCGCGTTTACAACAGCTATGGCCCGATTGACATTGTGGAAGTATTTGGCCCGATTGGGACAGAGAGTGCTCTATTGCGACACAGATTCCATCATATTTTTGGTCAACACAGACGAGCCCGATCAGTACATGCCGCCATTGGGGTCGTTTTTGGGCGAAATGTCGGATGAGTTGGTCGATTATGGAGAGGGCGCGTATATCGACGAGTTTGTTTGCGGTGGCCCGAAGGTATGTATATTTTTTAGCTGACATTCAAAATTGTATTTTAGGCCTATGGTCTGAAAATTTGGTCTCCAAAAGCGAACGAATTCGTGCACAAAACGAAAATTCGAGGGTTTACGATCGATAGCAGAACAGGAAGTAAGTTGAATTTCGACACGATGAAGCGATTGGTTTTAAATCATTTGGAGAAGGAGCCGGACACGCAGGTCGATGTAGTGAGACGAAAAATCGGACGCACAAGTGATCGCAAAGTAGTGACATTTGAGCAGGGTAAGCGTTATAGGCCAGTGTGGAATAAGGTTGTTGTGTGTGCTGACGGTTACGCCGAGCCATTTGGCTATGATCCCTAATGGATATTCGTTTAGTGCATCCGTGTAATATAATTGTCAGTGGTAGTACGCAGAGTGGAAAGACGGAATTAGTAAAACGATTGATCGAAAATATCGACTACATATTTGACACGCCACCGCAACAGATTATTTGGTGTTACAGTTTGTGGCAGCCTGCCTACGAAGATTTAGCTAAACAGGCTAGAGTGCAAATGCATGAAGGATTGCCGTCTTTGGAACAGTTTAGCAAGCTAATTGAAGTGCCGAAATTCATAGTATTGGACGATTTTGCAAACGATTTGAGCGCCAAGACCGAACAATTGGATAAACTGTTTTGCAAATATACACACCACTGTAATGTGTCCGTACTGCTGATTACGCAAAACCTGTTTCTAAAGTGCCTGCGTACAGCCAGAATCAATACGCAGTATCTGTTTTTGCTGAAAAATGTAAGTGACAAACTACAATGTAGTCAGCTGGCTAGACAAGTGTTTCCCGGTCAACAAAAGTACTTTATGCAAGCCTACAACGACGCTTGTTCGGTACCTTATGGTTATTTATTGGTGGATTTATCGCCGCATCAACAACACGATGAAATACGCTTAAGGACGAATATTTTCCCGAATGAGCAGTGTTACTGTTATGTACCGATCTGAGTGGTTGTGTGTACGGTAGTATGAGCGCTAGACTGAAAAGAAATTTTGATTTTCTCAAAGTAGTGTCGAAAGCTAATAAAAAGCAGCAGCAAGCAATTATTGCAACTGTAAATAAAGACTTGATTTTATGTCTGGTTGAAATTATCAATAACATTCTCATTGGTAACGTGCATTTGACCGATAAACAAAGAGAAGTTTGAAAAGACACCAAAAAATACTAAGAAGTTTGGTGGATAAAAAAATTTCAGTCGGTAAAAAGCAAGCTGTAATTGCACAGCAGTCTGGAGGGTTTTTGCCAGCGTTGATCGGTCCGATTTTGGGTATAGCCGCAGGTCTACTGAGCGAAGCATTGCGCAAATAGTAATGGCCAGAAAAATGGCATTGGTGCCCCAGCATTTAGTTCATTTAATGCAGCAGCAACAAGTTTTGGGTAATCCGGCGGTGCAGCAACTTAGCGATATGGATAGCAACATGCAACAGTTGCTTGCTAAGCAAAATGTGCCAGCAGACCTGAAACAAATTCAGTACAATCAAATGCTACACAAGTACATAAATATGAGAGACCAGGAAATGAACAAGCCCTTTACTGTTGAAATGAAAAGCGTTGAAAGCAATAAAGATACCATACTAGCAGGATTGCCTAAAAATGTAAGGAATAAAGGACGAATTTTGCTCGATCATATTTCGCGCAGCCCCACGCTGTCTGTTGACGAAAAAGGACAGGTTATAGTGAAGGGAAATGTAATCGAAAACAGCAACCTGACCGATTTGGTTCACTTATACACAAGACCAGCGCGCAATCGAGAGCCACCGGTCGGCTGGAAGCCGTTTTGCAATGGCCCTGAACGAAGCCAATGTACCCCAAGAAGCAGTGACAAATACCTTTTGGTGGGATAGGGCCGTTGGAACGCCGCACGCCGAACCGCCGCCCGATATGGCAGTAATGCTTGATCAGGATGATGACACCGAAGCAGTAACACCTATTAAACAGCAGCATAGATGGACACCATACGAAAGAGCAGCTGATACGGGGAAAATGCGCGCTTTTCATAAAAAGTCGCCCAATCGGAGTGATAAAGTACGAAAACCTACACAAATTTATATACCTGAAACGGGAATTTGGCAACCATATCATCAAAAAGTGTGAACAGTGAGAGGTTGTTAAGTAAGCTGTATTACGATCCATCCAGTGATTGTTGCTATACCAGTTTGTACCCATTGTACCGTGCTGCAAAGAAACATAATAAATCAATAACATTGTCCAATGTTCGCGCGTTTTTTGGCTCGTCAAGATACGTACACCTTACACAAGAAGTATAGGCGTAAGTTTAAGCGAAATAAAATAATCGCGGGAGGCTTGGACGTTCATTGGCAAGCGGACTTGGCCGATATGTCTGCACTGAAATCGTACAACGACAATTGTACATTTTTGCTGGTGGTTGTCGATGTTTTCTCGCGGTATTTATTTGTGCGATCAATTAAAAACAAAACTCAAGAAATGGTTGCGAGGGGCATTTAGTGACATTTTGAAGAAATCAGGTCACAGCAAAAGTAACGGTACCTGACATCCTGGACTGAGGCAAAGAATTTACGGGCAACAAATTTCAATCGTATCTAAAGAGCAGTTCATTTGTTATTTTTCGGCCACCAGTCCCGATGTAAAAGCAGCCATGGCGGAAATCTACGTAAGGAATTTCAAAAATCGAATTTACCGCAATTTCACGCGCATGAAAACGATTCGCTATGAGGATGTTGTGCAACGCATCGAAACTGCCATGAATAATACGCTGAGCAAAACAACAGCCACGAAACCAGCCGATGTGACCCAGCAAAATGCAGAGAAGCAATGGCAAAAGTAGTCTGGTAAATCAATGAGTCGGACTAATAAGCAAAAGTACAAGAATAAAGTTGGAGACTTTGTGCGCATAACGCGCGAAAAAGCACAAGCTAAATAAAGGCTATTTGCCTTCATTTACAACCGAAGTGTTCAAAGTGAGCGGTGTGCTGAGAAATCGTGCGCCAGCAACCTATAAATTGGAGGATATCGCGGGAGAGGCCATTGAGGGCATATTTTACGAGCCAGAGTTGGTGCGAGTTATTCCAAAAGTTGGACCGTTTAGAGAAATTGAAAAAATCAGTAAATCACAGAAACGTGCAGATGGACTTTATCATTTGGTAAAGTGGAAGCACCAAAAGCAGCCTGTTTGGATCGAAGAGTCGGAATTATTTGAATTATAAAAAATGGCAACAGAAAATAACGGTAGCAGTTTGTATAGTAGTGAAATAGCAACGAAACGATACGAAATGTTTAAATTTGTGGCCCAAGTTTTGATTTTGTACATTGTCATTATTGTCAGCCTGGTGAACCTGACGTTTTTCCCGAGTGCGGACAGTAAATTATTCACTGTGTTCCTGAGCAGTTCGTTGGGCGTGCTGGTGCCAAATCCTCAATTGAAACGACGCAGTACAGAATCCTAATGGAAGCGCCCGATTCATTTTATATAACGTTGCCCAGCAACATGCACATCGGCAACACTACTTCGAATTTTCGTGTTATGTTGCCTGAAACAATAAAACTACATGGTGAATACAGTGTTGCGTTGACGGAAATTCAGTACCCATACTCTTGGAACAATTTAAATGATGAATTCTCTGGTAAAATGGTACCTATTGATGTTTTCAATGTGCGTGATAAAGATGTGCGATACGGCGGTCGTTTGCACAATAACCATATATGGGTGTTGCTGACCGACAACGGTTGCGATTTGCCCCTTGAAATTCCAGTCGGTTTTTGCAACGGCATCGGGGGGTTACTGTCGAGCATCAGCCGAGTCAGATAGCGATCAGGGCAATGCCGAAGCGTAAGCATTTGCATCCTTCAAAAACAAAAGCTAAGGCAAAAACGAAAGTGTTGAAGCAATTGAAGAGTAAACGCGCTGCGAATAAATTAGACAAAAGAAGGACCTTTTGAAGCAGTTGATGGTGGGATTAGTGTTTGAGTTAGACCTAATGCTAAAACAGTGCGCATAGTAATTGATGCTAAAATTGTCAAACATGTATTATTGTGAAGTTTATTGCAGTATATGTTAGGTTTTGATAGGCATATTCACGTGAAAAATACGTTGGCCAGATACCCGCGAGATACCCGCGGCGGTTTCGAATCAATTTTTGTTTATTGTAATGTAATTGAAAGCCAGATTATTGGTAATTACGCGCGTGAAAAAGTTGCTGCTACATTTGTGCCTATATCGGGTAGTTACGGCAACATCGTTGTTCATTCGTTCAATAGTCCCCATTGCATTGAAGGTGCTAAGCAAAGGTTTAGCGAGCATTTTGATCGAAATCAAAACGGACGTAAATAAGTACATTGTGTATATGTTTGGAATGTGTATCGTGAAATTGCTTTTTAAACGCGAAAAATGAGTTCTTTATTTGTACCATTCGACAATAAAAAGTGGCTTCAGTATTATCAAGCGCAAGCAGCACAAACGGGTGCAGGATTTAGTGCAGCGTTGCCGTATCAGAGAGGTGCCGGTTTGGGTTCGATTTTCCGATCATTGTTCCGATTTATTTTGCCAGTTGCTAAAACGGCTGCAAAATCGGTAGGCAAAGAAGCATTGACTACCGGTGCCCAAATCGTCGGCGATATAGTAGAAGGCAAAGAATTGGGTCAGTCAGTACGCAAACGCGGTGGTGCAGCAGGTAAACGTTTGTTAAACAAAGCTGCAAAGAACGTTGTTGAAAGAACAGAGGTACAGAGCGGTGGTGCTTTGCGTTTTGTGGATTCAGTGAAAAAGGGAAGAGTGACTAAACGCAAAACACCCGCTAAAAGTGCAAATGTGGTAAAGCGCGATCAGTTGGGCATTT
>JASANB010002799.1:0-15045 GCA_030248155.1 Sabatieria punctata | reverse complement strand
CGCTCAAAAATCGAAAAAAATCGCAATTTTTTGGCTAAAAATTGCCAAAAAATCGCTAATTTGTGCTGAAATATAGCTAAAAAGTGCTGTTTTGCAGGCGATTTTGGCAATTTTTGTGTGAAAATGTAAAAAATTGCTCGAAAATTTACTTGCCAGAAAAATCGGAGGGGGGGGGTCGGTGAAATCGTCTCGGGGGGGGGGGGGGGGGCTGGCCTAAGTCGGGTGGGGGGCAGACCCCTCCAGACCCCCCCTGTTACATGTATGGTTTGTAGACTGTAAAGTTGTGCTAATTTTGGAACTAAATAAAATATTATGTGAATAGTTTTAGCAAGTCTCAAGTAGTAAAGTTTCTTTCAAGAATTTCTGCACTCATACAATTGTACGTACAGTCAAATTGAGATTCAAGCCTTTTTTACTGTCAACTTTGTTGCAACATGTATAGGCCATTCAGAATCCACTAGATTTCTGTTTTGTGCAAAATTTTCGATTTTGTAGGATCCGTTAGTTTATCTCTTACCGGCAGACCGTGCACCAATTGGTGCACGCGACAATATTTCATCACGCATTTGCCGATCAGCTTCGCACGGATTCATCACGCAAAGCTGATCAGCTTCGCAAAATTTACACCTCGATCAGCTTATGCGGCCAGCGCAGCCATAACTCATTTTCATCACGCACTTTGTGTCGGCTGTATGCTACAGCGTTGCGCATTAGCTGGTATTTAAAGTGGTGGCCAGTAAAAAAATGCCTGATGAAAAACCTCATCACGCACCTGCGTGATGACTCTCCATCACGCAGCGTTTTCATATCGGACAAATTTTTTCAGCTTCGCACGGGTTCTTCACGCATTTTCCCGGCCAAAAGTTCGAATTGGCTCATCGGACATTTGACGGCCCTGCGCGAGAGGGTTAAGGTACACTTTACATAGTCTTTAGGTTTTTCAACGCGAAAATATGTATGAGATATTGCGGTAGCAATTTGCAGATTTTCTTAGAAAACATTCAGCAATTGCGAGGTACTACCCCCTATAGCGGAAAATATTAACTTAAGACTAAGATTGAATCTAAAAGTAGGTAATTCTAACTTCATCCTAAGGTTCATTCATCCCGAACCTACACAGAAGTCTAAAACCTGATCACAGTGCTGAATAGGAGCCCTCGGTTCCAAATAATAAGTAATTTTTCAGCAAATTTTTGAATTTCAGTCACTAATTGCCGGTAAAACATCACTTTTTGGCTGTATGATGATCGCAAATTAGCAATTTTTAGCCCAAAATTGCGATTTTTTGTAATGTTGAGCGGCTTTAAAAATGAAGTAAATGATTGATTGATTGATTGATTGATTGATTGATTGATTGATTGATTGGTTTTTAGTAACCAACCCCCTCCGTCCGCTAGAATATGCGCTCAGCCCCCCGGCCGGTATCATGCCCCATCCCCATCAGCTGGTGACCTGTTTACATGTATAGCTCTTAGACGCAGAAATTTTTTGCGTGCCTGGCCATAGGGACATGCAATCACGAAAATTTGGGCAAATGTCTGCATAACAGCCGCACTCAAAGCGTGACTAAAACACGGTAATCACGCCGTGAATGTTTTTGCATTCACTTAAATTTTCAAAAACGCGTGACTAGCTAATCACGCGTTCCCTGTCTTTATTCAGGGTGGACTTTTTCACTCAGAATTTAGCCTTGATAACACGATAATAAGCCTAAATAAGAAAGCGATTAATTGATATATAGTGGAGGGACCCCTAAAAGTAACCGAAGCCTTTTAACTTAGCTAACAGGGCAGCAAGAAAACGGAAAAGAAAGGAAGAATGAAGTAGTTGTTTGGGAGGCAGGCGAAGAGAATCTAGAGAAGCACACCTATTTTTTCTTAGCTAATAGAGCAGCAAGCAAACGGAAAGAAAAATTTGGGAGGTAAGAGAAGAAATTCTAACAGGGCAGTGAGCAAAGAGAAAAGAAAGGAAGGATGAAGCAGTTTTTTGGGCGGCAAGTGAAGAAATAAAGTCAACAATTCCGCAGTCTTTTCCTCAGCGTACAGACTGAAAACAAAGCGTGATTGACGCGTGACTGGCCAGTCACTTTTTTGCACTTTCAATTTTCCAATCACATTTATGGCTAACAAAGAGCCGCACGCAACGCGTGATTGTGTGGGGAAACATGTGCACAATCACGCTCTGAAAAGCGTGATTCTATGTGGGGTACTACTCCAAATGGAGTAGCTTCTGCCAGTAAGGGATATACTAACAAGCAACGAAAATTGCAGGAAGAAAGACTGTAAAATAAAAATAGCCATTGTTTAGTTAAACAGAGTGTTTAACAGCTCATAATATCAGCTTGAGCCGGGCGCTTTTTCTTACAATTTTGTAGGATTTTATTCGAAAAAAATTTACATCAAAGCGTCAGTCAGTGGAGAGTAATTTATTTGCGCGCAAGAAACTTCCTGTCGGTCATCTCCAACACTTAAAGGGCGACGTCGCCGTAGGACAGGTCTGGCTTTTGAGACAGCAGTGCGCCATCTGTCGGCTGTGGCCATTGCAACACTTGTGTGTGTCTCGTTCGCACCAGTCCAACGGAGGAATGGTAGGGCCGCAGTAGATCGGTCGGTCATAGCAACCGGCCGCCACATTCACTTTAAGTACTCTGTATGAGACAAGACAGCACGCTGCAAAGCAGAGACTAACCTAAGGTCAGCAGCACTATCGTCAGTTTCATCGCTATGCACCCAGTCACTGTACGGTATCAAGCAAAGAGCTGGGTATGTAGATTAGGCTTGCAAACAACTGCATACAAATTTGTGTCGCCGATTCGATGCTTTCTGGTGCTTTAATTCTACGGACAGACAGACAGACAGACAGCAAAAGCTACACTAACTAATGTACGTTTATCCATATGGGGCTTTCGGATGGATGGATAGATTGTTCAGGCGGGGCCGTCGTAGCCCCTGCGTTAGGCCACACGCACACCCACATCCTGCCCTTTCTTCGCTACTAGCCTAAACACATGCTCGGTGTCAGTCTGGGCGGGTCTCAGTGTAGCTGTCCCCGTTCCATATGTCTCAACACATGTGTGGTTGCTATTGTAGCTTTAGGAGCTTAGGCAGCTCCAGTCGGTTCCCATTTACCTACTCGCTGTCACCAGCTTTCAGTGGCCTGGGTTGGGCTTTGTGCCGACCACCAACTCTTTGCGGCAAGAAACTTGCCCCGTCGAGTGGATGAGCGCACGACGTCGCGCACAGTGGCTTTGCGGCCTAAACCACTACACCAACTGTGCGGTACTGTTATTTTACTATAGTATAGTAAAACAAAAATTAGTAACACTAGTGGTATTTTACTAGTAGTAAAATAATAGTAAAAAGTAAAATTAAGAGCCAATAGTAAAGTAAAAATTAAATTAAATTAACAAAGACCGTCAACAGTAAAATGGAAATTTTACTACTATTTAACTAGTTTTTGGTGAATTACAGCCAAACTCTTGATCAATTTTGCAATAAAAGATGTGTGGGCGCAGTTTTGTCAGTCGAATTTCTGACATTTTTATCTCTGAAGTTCTTGAGAACAACGTAGAATGTTCAAATTTAGCAACTATTTGGCACCAACATTAATTATTCATAAGATCTTGGCATCACTGATGAAAAATTTCCCCTAATGTCTAGTAATATCGTAGTAAAATAAGTAAAATTATTAGTAAAATAAAAATTAGTAAAATCGGAGCTGCTTGGTAGTAAAACAAAAATCAAAATTAAATTGAAGAGCTGAATTTATAGTAAAATTAATAAATACAGTGGTGCCTCGTTAATGTGGCCACATCGGGACAAGCCCCAAATGGCCATATTATCGAAATCGCCATATTAACAGATCATAAATCACTATGTTTTCCATTGTAGGCGAAAGAATAGGTACACCAGCTAGCTGGCCATATAATCGAGGGAACCATATTAACGAGGGCCATATTAACGAGGCACCACTGTAGTAAAATAAAAATCCACTAGTAAAATAACAGTACTGTGCGGTAGTGTGGGTTTGTATATTCAAATATACATATACAAATTTGTATATATATACAAATGTTTTGGATATACATATACATATACAAACGGACTGCTGATGCAATATTCAATATACATATACAAACAGACTTGATATACAAACGGTTTGTATATTTTCATTTGTATATTTTTGCAGTAAGCAGTTTAGCACATTTTGGCCACTTTCATACGGTAATTGAGATATTTTTACAGTTTCTTCGGGTGTTTTTGTATTTTGAGCCTATGTCTTCAACTTTTCCAGAAGAATTTGTTAAATTTGCGGTTTAGCCTCCTCTGCATTAAGACCAAATATTATTCATCTTCGTTTTAGAAGTATTTCGCAATGACTTTTGCTGTTTGAAACGAAGAAAATGGAATAGTAGGCACGCTCAACGACGAAATTGATAATCGAATCCCGCACATTTCCCTTTTCGTTTCATCCCAGTTTTAAACGTGTTATTATTTTTTAAACCCGTTCAGCCATTCTCCCTATGATGCGTAATAACGATTTCAGAAGCTATTTCTGCTTAAAACTATACCTATGTACGAGCCTAGTAGGCCTGAATCGAAGACTAAAGCCAGAACCTAAGCCTTAACATACCTGTTAACCTAAAACTAAGGGGTGTACCTAAAGCGTAAGTTTGAATTTGTTGCTAGCATTTGTATTACTTAAAGATTTTCGACCACCGGTGACACCGCACAAAAATTTTCTTGATACATTGTATTACAGATCATCCTAAAAAGCCTGAGTTTTAGTAACAACATAAATTTTAGCTGGTAAAAATTTTAGACCGAGGGCAGTATCACTTAATAGAGTTCGCACGGGTTGGGAGAACTGCCTGAAATCGGAATACACTCATGCAATTTCAGAATATTTCACGTTGGCTAGTACTGTTATTTTACTATAGTATAGTAAAACTAAAATTAGTAATACTAGTGGTATTTTACTAGTAGTAAAATAATAGTAAAAAGTAAAATTAAGAGGCAATAGTAAAGTAAAAATAAAATAAAATTACAAAACGGCGTCAATAGTAAAATAAAAATTTTACTACTATTTTACTAGTTTTTGATGAATTTCAGCCAAAATCTTGATCAATTTTGCACTAAAAGATGTGTGGGTCGATTTTCGTCAGCCAAATTTCACAAATTGTAGTCTCTAAATTCAGGAGAACTTCCAATCGTGATCAAATTCAGCAACTATTTGGCACCAACATCAATTATTCACAAAATTTTGGCATAGTTCATGCAAAATTGCACCTAATCACTAGTAAAATCGTAGTAAAATAGTAGTAAAATTAGTAAAATTATTAGTAAAACAAAAATTAGTAAAATGGGAGGTGCTTGGTAGTAAAACAAAAATTAAAATTAAATTGAACGACTGAATTTGTAGTAAATTTAGTAAATAGTAAAATAAAAATCCACTACTAAAATAACAGTATTGGCTAGCCCTACAACGCCCTACCATATGACAATGACACCCGTCATGGTACCCCTAACCCACCTGGTTTGTCGAAATCATGCTTTCCAGCAGAAAATCTATAATATTCTTAATATACAAATATACAAAAAAATATGCAATATTGAAATTTTGTTTGTATATGTATATATACATATATATATACAAACTAATGTGCATTTGTATATATACATATACATATACATATACAAACGAAGTAGGCATATATGTGTAGCGTATTGCTTAGTTTTTGTTTGTTTTTCGGGTAGAGCTCGAGGGCACCGGCCGGACCAGTGCTATCGGCTTGGAGAACTTGCTTGTAGTGCAATAAAGAGCAAAATCTGTATTATTTATTTATTTATTAGAACTAGAAATCAGCACTCACCGATAGGCCACTCCGAACACCTCGGACTCGGAGATAGCAGAGGATTGGGTACCTATCTTTTAACAGACGAACAGAACTAGAAAAACGGAGAGGGGAATAGTCGTGGCCTCTCCGACCCAATCTCTCTGCGTCTCGGCGTTTGAGCGTCTCTCTCTCTCTCCCACTCCGACTCCGACTCCGACTCCGAGGTGTTCGTTTACAGTCGGCGCTTATATATAACACAGAAAATTCTCGACTGCCTATTCATACAAGTACAAATTAGGTATCATTCAAATCAGGTGGCAACTTTCAATAACAACTTTAAATTCAGCGTGAGAACGTTTACAAAACCAGCATACCAATTAATTACTTGCGCCACACACCTACCAACCAATAAAGAGTGTCGTCCTCGACACTGAAATAAAATAATAAGTCTTTAACAACAGAGTAGAACTAGAAAACGTATGTAAACAAACACCATAGCATATGTAGAAAAACGGCGAAATAGAAAGTATAGATAAGGAACAAAAGAAAAGTATAAAGCAACCGAGGGTAGAAGCAAGTTAGTTATAATAACCAATTGAAGAATGTGTATCATTAGTATAATGCATTTAACATACAGAAATTCATAGCACTTATCCTATAGAAATAGAAGTTTTCTGGTTGCTTCATAGATTCCAAGTCCATGGGCTAAGTCCGTCAGGAGTCCATGAGAATAAGAAATTATTGCGATATTTGTGACTGACATTCCGAAGTGTGATATATAAATTTCGATAGTATGAGTCCAACTTCGGGTTGATTAGTAAGCCATAGTTAATGATATTCGATCCTCTAGCGAAATATTTTAGTTTTCCATTCATTTGATTTCTATCCATTCGCTAGCCCATTCGCTTTGCATCTTTAAAAGTTTGTGATGAATGAGTTGACAAATTCCAATTTGGACTCCAGGTTTGAGACTTCTTTTAGTTAAGTATGGCGTTACAAACAATTACATGATACAATATTATAGATATTAAACAAATTTTTGAGCAAGAAACACTTCTCAGTCATAATTCAAAAGAAAAACGTAGATAGGAGCAAATCATAATGCAACAGAAATTTCGTAACCCATAAAAATAGAAGTGAACAGTGACTAAAGCTCTGTACCATAATTCATTCAGCTCCAATCGGTATCTATGCCCTGAGCTGGCGTTCCTAAATAAAAAGTTCGTGTTCTTTCGAGCTGGCCGAGGCGGCCATATGCCCAAAAGAATCAATTTCTGTATCCAGTTTAGCCTCAAGTTCCTTGATGCTCAACTCGAGCTCAAGTTGGCGATCTTTTGCGCAGAGAACGCACTTACAGTAGGCGTTCATTGCTGTGACCAAATGATCCAGATCCTGGATCTGTGATCAGTGGCAAGTCTTTGTTAAGGCATATTATTGACTTTGAATACAAGGGAACTAGAAATCTGCACAGAGCATTTTTAAAGTTTCAGTCTAAATTTCATAACTACTCATAGCAATTCATCTAATTAATTTTATTGGTCTTTGTCGTTCAGTAGGCGAGCTATCACTTCATCTCGCCAGTCATACTTCAACATAGCTGACCATATCTCGCTGTTGTTCAGCTTGCTAGGAAGTATTTCTTGGAATTCTCCTTCGAGGTTCCAAGCCACTAGTGGATCGGAAATCAGCTCATCAATCGCTCGCCCAGAATATGCAGCAGCCAACTCGCTGATCGATAACCTGCATTCAGGCATATGCTGACTGTAGTCTATCGTGTTCCAGCTGCTGGTTTGCCAGCGTTTGTTCAGCTTGATCTGAGCGCAAGTGTTGCATTTCTCACTTCCGATGTCTCTCAGCTTGCTCAGACCCTAAGGATTCTTTTCTTTCTTTTTAAATTAGAAATATAATGCAGTACCTCTACGAAATAGAATTGCTTTAGTTTTTCAGCAATTTCTGGTCGCTTTTTGGCGAACTCGCGACCTTCAGCCAATGCTTTTATATCTTTTTCCTTAGCCAATTCAGATGATGCGACAGAATCCATTGCTCCTTAAAACAAGATACAAAATCTCTATCAATTCATAATATTCTCGTGTCGCATAAATTGTAGTACATAGGCGGCATCACCTTGTCTCCTATGAGTTAGGGCTAGGGTATCTTTCTCTGCTAGCCAGTTTGTTCTTGTTCCTAGTAAATAGCTATCCATTCGCGTCTATTCTAGACATTCATAATGTCCAGTCTTACTGAGTTTCCAAATTAAAAATGTACAGTTCTTAAGTTGACCTATTCATTCATCATAGTTAAAATGACTAACAGAACCGGCTTTAGATTCCATTCGTTTCTTCTAATGTCTTGTTGTAAATAGCTAAAGCTCCAAAAGATAACAATTTGCTATGATAAACCACCACAATATTCCCTTAAATCCTTTAGCAGGCGCTGAAGTAGAAAAGAGGTCTTTTAACTGTGGCTGAGGCACTGACAATCACTCAGGTAATCCCATGTCATCACAATCCCCGTAACAATGGTAGAACTAATATGGAATTCTTTAACATCATGGCAGAACTAGAACTGGTCAATTGTTCCTTTATGCTTCCATTTTACGCGTTCAGAGATAGCACATGAACAATTTGTGACTCTTTACTTGAGAGTAAAGACGAAACACCACTGAAACTGCTATTCCCTCATCTTCATTAGACGATCAACTCATGCAGAGTTGTCAGAACAACATTTAATTCGCTATTTTCGCATTTCTGCTCATTTAGACCCACAACGTTCATCAACAGAGCAGTCAACAAACTAAACTGAATTACTATTTAGTGCCTTCTATACAAATGTTGATGCATATAGACCTCCAACAGATCATTCAGAGAGCATTCAAAGCACAGAATCACAATTTCCGTCATAATAATTGTGTCTGCGCTTTCTATGCTCAGGCTCATTGACGTTCAAATTGGTTTGCCTAATTGATGGGCAACAACCGGAAGTTACTGGCCTCTTTATGTCTTCTGTTGCAAGACACAAACTGTCTTTTGTACATGCAACGCTTCCATCATAGTCTGCCCAAAAGCTTTGCAAACTCTGTTGCTCTTGCGTTCCTAGACTAGCCTTCAACTTCAGTAAACAATCGTTGTGGTTTGAGAGCACTGTTCCGTGCTCTTCCTTGCCAAATTCACCTTTTGTTTCTGAATCCTTATGATTTTGTATAGCTGTGTTTACAGCCGCACTGTGGGATTCGTTATCATGCGCTCCTAGCCTTTCATTGCAGTTAGACAACCAGTTATTCTCAACAAGGGTCACTTGTGTCTTTTCAGGGCACAACATACTAGTGTCATTTGAATGCTCCCAAAACATTTCAGCAACGTCATTCAATGCTTCAAGTTCATCACTGGGAACACCTATTCTTTGAAATCCCTCAGCCATCACAAAACCGCAGAAGTGACTTTCACAGTGGTCTACTTCCATGCGTTCCTCAAATTGATCCGCTGAGTCAAACTTCTGCAGATCCTTATGCAGACTTCTCTCACCACAATTTGGTGACCCAAGCTCAAATTCATAGTTGCGTTTCGCCTCCTCTTTAGGGACCGCTCCTGTTTTAGTTGCTACTGCAGTGCAGGCGAACTGTTGCTCTGCCGGTTCTCTAACCTGGCTCTGCATTTGCTCTGCCTTGTTTTGATTAACTGATTCATCCCAACCATCAGGGTTGCTTTTCCTATAACCATTCAGAGTGACAGCATGGCCACTTTCACCTTTGTTTTGACAACCATACATTGTATTATGCCAAGAACATTCGCGCTTATAGTGACCAAACTCACCACATGAGTAGCAGTGTCCTTTTTCATTCTGTCTCAATTGCAGCTCAATAACCTTATCGTATACTGCACTATGCGGCACCAATTTGCACTGATCATGATTGAAGGGCTGAACATCTTGCTCTAGCAAATCAAAAGACATTTGACTTTTCTCAGTTAAACTCATTTGAGAGGACTGCATAATCTCCTTAGTTCTTGGTGAATTCAGGGTTCCACCATGCTCAAACAGTTTGGCAATTCCGCTAAAGTTATCGGTGCCATCACTATCGTCAGTCCTTGGAGAATTCAGCTTAGGGATATGAGGTAATTCCTGGTTTTCAGTATCATCATGCCCTTCATAGCAATGTGGCTCTGCTTCATCTAGTACCTTGAGTTCAGCTCCACCCCATTCTGTGGGACAGCTATCGGTGTCGAATACCAGCTGGAAAGGGCGTTCTACTGGACGCTTGAGCACATGAGCTCCTATGAACCCTCCAGCATTTAGTTGACGCACTCTTTCTTCCAACTCCTGAATTCGAGCTCGCATTTCTTGTTGGCTATCGGCCTCATAATCGTTATGTGGTAGGCCACAAACAGAAGGACAAAACTCCTCTGTCACTTCACAGACTGTTCCTACTGTATTTCTGCTTCTGTCATTGGACCAAGGCGCATCTGAATATGTTGCCTCTTTGGCTCTGCATTCTCGCTGCAAATGACCAATTTCACCACAACTGTAACAAGCTTTCCTTTGTCTGAAGCCAGAACTAGAAGAGGTCCATGGTTGACCATTGTCCACCTGTCTAGGAGGGCTGTACCACTCCTCAGTAAATCTAGGCATTTCTGAGCGCATTGCCTGTTTTACACTGGCAGCTATACCATCCAAAATAGTCTTAGTCATAATTCGAACACCATCATTGCTCATTCTCATTGGCGCTTCTTTAACTGCCATACTGAACTCACTCGGCCCTCTAGTGCCATTTCTTTTATCAGTGTACTCTGGTCCTGTGCCCACAAAACCAGCATATGGGCCTTTTCTGGTCGGTAGCACACCCAACATATCCTGCATGGCGGTTTCAGCCCGCTGAGCAACTTCTTCCATCTCAGCCATAGTTTGGACATTACCTGCCATATGCACGTGAAATTTAATGCTAGGTTTCAAACCGTTCTGGAAAAATCCTAACAACAACCGCTCTAACTCTACAGCCGGCATTTGAGGCATTGCAGCCCTCAGGCGCTTTTTCAATCTGGTTGAGAAAGCTATTACCGTTTCATCTTCCCTCTGTCTCATGGACGTCACGTCAGCAATACAACGTCGTTGATAGGCAGGACACTCGAACCTTGCCCGCATCCCGGCAACTAATCTGCCGTAATTAGCCTTATCTGCATCTGGGAGCGCAGTGTACACATCCGCGGCGTGCTTCCCAAAATAATAGGGTAATGCCTGCAGTCTAACTGCATCATTCACCCCTAAACACGTCGTCACCAGCATAAACTCAGTGTAAAACCCATTAAAACTCTCTTCAGGAGTGCCTCCAAACTTGGGGCAAAGTCTGCCAGCTCCAGTAATCAACGTCTGGAGGGGCGTTGCTCGAGTTGCGGCATCCACACCATTTTGCAACTCCAGATTCCGTGCTTCAAGCACCTGTATTTGCTCCCACAACTGCTGAATCTGCTGGTTTACCTGCTCCATCTCTACTGCAGACAGCTTCTCTAACTGTTCAAAACGTTGCTGACGCTTTTGACCTGGCCGTAGCTGCTTATGGCCTTTATCCTGTGCTTGTGCTTTACTCCTTAACGGGTACCTACTAGTAGCCACTTTTTCCCTACAGAACTAGAAATCACGGCACTACTAGCGTTACCTCGTTACTACCTAAATATCGCACAAGCAACTTTAAGCCCCAGTTGGGTATCTCACTCAAGACCAACAGTAACCAACAGGGTGTAAGAACTAGAAGTGATGGAACTAGAAATTGCCGGTTACTGTAGCTTCAATCTACCTAGACCCAACAAGGCACCAGTTGAGCTTTTAGAGCACAACTCTCACTACAAACAATTCTCACCACCTCAACTGATCCAACCGGTTTAAGAACTAGAAAGAGCTCTCCCGGTCGTCTCCTCCAAAAAATAGATGTAGCGTATTGCTTAGTTTTTGTTTGTTTTTCGGGTAGAGCTCGAGGGCACCGGCCGGACCAGTGCTATCGGCTTGGAGAACTTGTTTGTAGTGCGATAAGGAGCAAAATCTGTATTATTTATTTATTTATTAGAACTAGAAATCAGCACTCACCAATAAGCCGCTCCGGACACCTCGGAAGTAGCAGAGGATTGGGTACCTATCTTTTAACAGACGAACAGAACTAGAAAAACGAGAGGAATAGTCGTGCTCTCCGACCCAATCTCTCTGCGTCTCGGCGTTTGAGCGTCTCTCTCTCCCTCTCCGACTCCGACTCCGACTCCGACTCCGAGGTGTTCGTTACAGTCGGCGCTTATATATGACACAGAAAATTCTCGACTGTCCTATTCATACAAGTACAAATTAGGTATCATTCAAATCAGGTGGCAACTTACAATAACAACTTTAAATTTAGCGTGAGAACGTTTACAAAACCAGCATACCAATTAATTACTTGCGCCACATCCCCACTCTGCTGGCGGCGGCAAAGACAAACAACCAAAAAATTAGATTTGAGGGGATATGTATAATTTTATAATATAAGTTCCGCGCCCCCCCCCCCAAAAAAAATATAAAAAAAATTAAAACAAACCCCCCCCCCCGAAAAAAAAAAACCCCCCCCCCCCACACAAATAATATTATAATAATATATGATAATATTTTTAAAAAAAAAAAAAAAACCCCCCGGCAAATTGAGTTTTTTGTCGTTCGAAAGAGAATGTTTTGCTCAACATGATAGTTTGCTTTTAGTTTTAATTATATTTATTTTTGTGTATCTTCAGTCAGATTAATAAAATGAAATTTCAAGTGCTTGAAATTGAACATTTTCGACACAGTTCGCTTTTTTGCATTTAATCAATGCCAAAACTAAATAAACACCCACTCACTAGCGCCTTTATGGAAAAACCCGGTATGGCCGGCGGTGAACTTGAAAAGACATCAAACAGCCGCTTCATTAAATGCTGTCAGCATTGACAAGCATCAGCAAGTTGACCACCAACCTCAAAGGCTGGCAGCAAGATAGACATATAGACTACATTTTTGCCTGGAACATTCTGCGTGTCTAGTGAATGTAAGCAATCACTGTGCATGAACTTCATAAACTTCCTGTCTCCCTCACATTCTGCCAGGTGCAATCGCCACTGCATAGGAACAGTCCCAGGAGTACTGAGTACTAGCACAGAATTGAATGTGGCTGCATTTTCTAGGGATATTGGGTGAAGCGTGCCTTCGAACTCGTAGTAGACGTCCCACAGTTCTGTGCCGTTGGGTCGTAGGTAGAAACCTTGGTCAGGCGGCGGCTTGTTCGAACTTTCTTCCAAATACCTCAGACCATTGTCCAGCTTTAGTCTGGAGACAACAGTATACTTCTTGCTCTTCTCTCTCGCTCGCCAAAAATCTAGTGGGCCTACAAGATACAGCTTAAATAGTTCATCATACTCTGAAAATTGCATACAGGTAAACCAGAGATGGACATTTTTACGAAAAAATCTCGGCCTGTTTGCTCCAATTTTTTTTCGTTTCTTCCACAATCGCGGAAAAAACTCCAGCTCAAGTTCCGAGTACCCTAGCCTGGTTTTATGATTCCTAACGCTTTCTAGCGCCTTCCTGAGACTTTTCAGAACAGAAAAACACGTCTTACATAGATATAAATCACGAAACAGGCATGAAACAGTGCCTGACAGGCTCCATCACTAAACGCCATGTGCAAATTTTCTTACAGCGGTTTGCCTTTTTGTTTTAGATTGCCAAATTTGGTCTTTTCTGTTGTTTTTCTCACAGTTTTGAGCCAGTCTGGCCTATTATACATCGCAAAAGTCCATTTTTTAACTGAAAAATGACATAAATTAGCTACTTTTAGCTTGAGTTTTTTCCGCGATTTATGTTTTTTCCGACCCTTAGATAAAAAACCGGTTTTTTTGAAAAAACACCGGAAGAAAACACACCTCGGCTCCCTGCAACCATAAAACTGGACTGTTTACCAATGTCGCCCTGCTGTTTTGGATTAGGATGCAAGTAGGGGAAGTTCTTGTTGCATCCACTTGAGCCATGACGTTTCTTCACATCAGAAACAAGCCTTGGCCGCTCTGACAGAAGGCGGCAACGAACAGAGCTTATGCCTTCCGAGGAGGCCGCTAGTCTGTCTTGCACAGAACTCAGCTCCTCATTCAGTCTCGTCTTCATCTCTGCAACTCTCTCTCATTTAGTCTGTAAAATTACTGTAAAACTTCTACCTAATTGTGTAAGCGCGCCCGCGCGTAACCCCGTTGTCATACATATAACCATACTCTAAAAAAACTGTGTATCTGTCTTTATAGTGCGTGGAGCGCGGGGCGCTACATATAGCTTCCTGAGAAAAATGGGCCGGCTTACGACGAGGCATTTTGAAAAACGACTGCGAATGATGAAGATTTTCAAAAATCTGGCTCCGACAAGCGTTGTAGCCTGTTTGCGTGTGTATTGTGTTATAAATTGATAACGATCGAGCTTGAAATGAGGTCGGAAATTGGTCCTTAGTTTTGTTGTTAGGCTCCTCCTCTTGGCAGAGCGTGACTCGGTTGCCGATGATTGGTGGCGAAAGTGGGGGCGGTTGTTCGGTCTGTGGTGATTGGGTCGATTGTTTTGTTATAGGTTGACTATTTTGTTATTGCGTTAGTCGACGGCCGCTGATTAGGAGGGGAGGAGTTTATTACAGTCTCTGCTGCATCGTGGCCGTTGGTAATTGGTCGGTCGTAACTCGACATCTGATGATTGATCGATTTTTTGTTATAAAAGCCTGTAAATGACGTCATTTAGACTATGCATTGGGCGTGTCTTGTTTTTGCGATTTGAGTGCATTGCTTTCTTTCGAAACGGTTGCGAAATTTTTGCTCTTTCGAAGTTTCGCCGACCGGTCCTACTGCCGCCAGAGACCGGTCAGTGCTTAGAATGTAGTGCATGCAGCGATGCAAATCTGCCGCCGGCGACAGGTCAGTGCTTAGAATGTAGTGCATGGAATGCAAATCTGCTGCCGCCGGCGACAGGTCAGTGCTTAGAATGTAAACTGTTTCTGGGGAGGGGTGAGGGGGTTTGGTCTTTTTACCCAGGGGGTAACCCCCAAAAATCCTATCACACGTTTGGTTTCATACATATGTATATGCGCTATTTTTACTCTAAAATAAGCAGCAAAAGTTACAGGTTTATCTAAATGGACAGAGACCGGAGCAAACAACTGGCCGAGCTGTGCCTCAACGCCACTGAGCGTCCCGAAAATT
>JASANB010002798.1:0-17108 GCA_030248155.1 Sabatieria punctata | reverse complement strand
AGTTACGTATTGCTTCCCTGGTATTGTACTTCAAACGGACGGTAGTCGTAGTCGATCGTCCCGAAACATGAGAAGTAGGAGAGCGGGAACCTTGAGAACTGGGAGGGAACGGGTTGACGAACGAAGTTGAGCATGTGGTGACGATGAAAAGAGTTTATTGGGAGAGCACTCTAACAAACAATGACTATACAGACTAGACGGACGGGTTATATACACATACACATATCTTCCATCACTCCCCCTCGGACAAGGGTCGTGGTTGAATCGGGGCTACACCTGCGCCTGACGATCGTCCCGAAACATGAGAAGTAGGAGAGCGGGAACCTTGAGAACTGGGAGGGAACGGGTTGACGAACGAAGTTGAGCATGTGGTGACGATGAAAAGAGTTTATTGGGAGAGCACTCTAACAAACAATGACTATACAGACTAGACGGACGGGTTATATACACATACACATATCTTCCATCACTCCCCCTCGGACAAGGGTCGTGGTTGAATCGGGGCTACACCTGCGCCTGACGATCGTCCCGAAACACGAGAAGTAGGCGGGAACCTTGAGAACTGGGAGGGAACGGGTTCACGAACGAAGTTGAGCATGGGGTGACGATGAAAAGAGTTTATTGGGAGAGCACTCTAACAAACAATGACTATACAGACGGACGGGTTATATACACATCTTTCAATATATACATTCTTTGTTTGTATAACCTTTTGCAAATGACCGGGGTTTGAATGTATCGGAAAGTTTCTGGCTTTCCGATAGGTTCACGGTCCAGCTTTCCGATAGGTTTGGTCCAGCTTTCCGATAGGTTTGGTCCAGCTTTCCGATAGGTTTGGTCCAGCTTTCCGATAGGTTCGGTCCAGCTTTCCAATAGGTTTGGTCCAGCTTTCCGATAGGTTTGGTCCAGCTTTCCGATAGGTTGTTTTCAGTTTGTCTTGGTTTAGTGCAGTAAACAGATAGACTGAAAGTTATTTTTTGAATCATTTGAATGGCAAGCGTTATCTGATATACAAACGGTTTGTATATTTTCATTTGTATATTTTTGCAGTAAGTAGTTTAGCACATTTTGGCCACTTTCGTACGGTAATTGAGATATTTTTACAGTTTCTTCGGGTGTTTTTGTATTTTGAGTCTATGTCTTCAACTTTTCCAGAAGAATTTGTTAAATTTGCGGTTTAGCCTCGTCTGCATTAAGACCAAATATTATTCATCTTCGTTTTAGAAGTATTTCGCAATGAGTTTTGCTGTTTGAAACGAAAAAATGGAATAGTAGGCACGCTCAACGACGAAATTGATAATCGTATCCCGCACGTTTCCCTTTTCGTTTCATCCCAGTTTTAAACGTGTTATTATTTTTTCAGATAAACCTGTTCATCCATTCTCCCTATGATGCGTAATCACGAATTCAGGGGCTATTTCTGCTTAAAACTATACCTACAATGTATGTACGAGCCTAAGAGCCTAGCAGGCCTGAATCGAAGACTAAAGCCAGAACCTAAGCCTTATTCATACCTGTTAACCTAAAACTAAGGGGTGTACCTAAAGCGTAAGTTTGAATTTGTTGCTAGCATTTGTATTACTGGTGACTTACCCACACCGCACAAAAAATTCTTGATATTACAGATCCTAAAAAGCCTGAGTTTTAGCAACAACATAAATTTTAGCTGGTAAAAATCTTAGACTGAGGGCAGAGTCACTTAATAGAGTTCGCACCGGTTGGGAGTACTGTTATTTTACTATAGTATAGTAAAACAAAAATTAGTAATACTAGTGGTATTTTACTAGTAGTAAAATAATAGTAAAAAGTAAAATTACGAGCCAATAGTAAAGTAAAAATTAAATTAAATTACCAAACGGGGTCAATAGTAAAATAGAAATTTTACTACTATTTTACTAGTTTTTGCTGAATTTCAGGGAAAATCTTGATCAATTTCGCACTAAAAGATGTGTGGATGCACTTTCGTGACTCAAATTTTACATGTTTGTCTCTAAAGTTCTGGAAAACACCGCATCATGATCAAATTCAGAACCCATTTGGCACCAACAATCAGACAGTTATAAGATGTTGGCATCATTGAGCTAAAATTGGACCTTATCACTAGTAAAATCATAGTAAAATAGTAGTAAAATAAGTAAAATTATTAGTAAAACAAAAATTAGTAAAATCGGAGCTGCTTGATAGTAAAACAAAAATTAAAATTAAATCGAAGGGCTGAATTTGTAGTAAATTTAGTAAATAGTAAAATAAAAATCCACTAGTAAAATAACAGTAGTTGGGAGAACTGCCTGAAATCGGAATAACTCATGCAATTTGAGAATATTTCATGTTGGCTAGCCCTACAACGCCCTACCATATGACAATGACACCCGTAGTGTTGTTACAATACCAAAATTTCAGTTTGACTATGACTATGACTACCGTCCGTTTGAGTACAATACCAGAGTAGTCAAATTTGACTATATCGTAGTCAAACCGTTTGACTACTATGATCACCGGTTTGACTACTTTGACTACTTTTTGAAACAGAGCCAAATCGACATTTTCAGAGATTTATCATGTCTCAGTTACCAGGCATCAGCTTGAAATGGGTCTTATTCCATCAATAAGTCATTCATTTTGAACTAAACACTGGTTGGGCGCAAAAACATATGGCAGAATTGTTTTCCCTCCAAAATTTCCGTTGTAAACCAAAAACAGCATGCTCTGCAAAAAACGCTGTAAAATTGTATAAAATGCCGTTAGTGTTTTAAGTCCACCTATTCTTGGTGTTTCTTTAATCAAAAAGTGTACAGTACATATTCTACTGTATGTCATAAATTTAATCTTGGACCTGTGGAACATCAATCAAGTAGAGAATCACTCAGAGGCGTATCCAGGATTTCGGAAAGGGGGTATAAAATTTTGAAAGTGACTAGTTGGGTCGCTGCCCAACAAGGATACGCCACTGGATTCACTGACTGATGCTTCATTGTTGTGAGAATTTTAGAGAAAAAAGATTGTTTGTCGTTCTAAAGTGCTTAAAACTGCATCAAATTTGTCAAATATTTTCTTGCGAACAGCGACAAGTGGTAAAATATGCCTGAAAAGCTTACCTCTGACAAAACGTAGTCATAGTCAAACGGTTTGACTACCTGGTCTTCGTTTGACTATGTATTTATGGTAACCAAGGTAGTCAAACTTTGACTTTGACTACCTGTCCGTTTGACTGCGATATCACAAAAGTATTAACTATGACTTTGACTTTGACTAGTAGTCATAACAACACTAGACACCCGTTATGGTACCCCTAACCCACCTGGTTTGTCGAAATCATGCTTTCCAGCAGAAAATTTATAATATTCTTAATATACAAATATACAAACAAATATGCAATATTGAAATTTTGTTTGTATATGTATATATACATATACATATACAAACTAATGTGCATTTGCATATATACATATACATATACATATACAAACGAAGTAGGCATATATGTGCCCACGTTAGTAGTCACTGCAAAATAGGTCTATGTGTGAGAGTGTTTTCATCGGCCGTTTGTAACTGTTGGTGCGTAGTACTGTTGCTAAGTAAATTATAATTTTAATTTTAATTATATTTGTTAGAAATTTACTAATACAAGTAAATTATTTGGTAAGTAAATTATAATTAAATTAAATTTCTACGAAAATAGGGAAAGTTAATTATAATTATAATTTGTAAATTATACTTACCAAAAATAATTTACTTAATTTACTTAAAATATACTTAATTTACTTACACACGCCAAGCTATTGCTGAAGCTTTTGGCAGCATGCAAGTGCTGCGTGAGTGTCTGCTTTCGGTATCTATGCCTTTCAATGGCAAGCCATACTTACAGTACAATTTTCCGCCCGCCCACCGCCTTTCGTCTTTGCGCTTGTTTCTCTTAATCTCCAGCAAAACAAACTACTCCAATTTATCCGCCAAGCTAAGAGTGGATATTAGGTACTACTTTTCAGCCAGTTTTGCTGTGCGATAGCATATGTTCAGTTTCACAAGGCATTGTCTGTTGTGGCTGGAAGCAGAAACTGGCTGGAAAGCCTCTTGAGATTGAGGTTCTAATTCTGACGAACTGTCATTATTACTGTTGACAGACATAGGCTATCATTTCGGCTGAGGGGTGATTAATTCTGAAGTGGCTGGCTGGAGGGTTTAGCGGCGGCTGATGGCGGTTGAGAGGAAGATAAGCCAAAAAGTCCGATTTTTTTAGAATTGAGGTTTTTTGGGATATTTTTCGTTTAGATAGGTTGAAATAAGCTAGTCTGAGCTCATTCACACCTAACCTAGGCATACTTTTATCATAATATTCTTCGAAAATATCCTGAAGGGGTAGCGGTAGTCTGAGGGGCGGTACATCAGACCCTGAGGCGAGTAACCCCCCTCGCCCTTAGTTCCCTTTGTCCATGTCTGTTGTTGACTTAACCTGTGAAACGCTCGTTTGACTTTCATTCTAGATGACTGGTATTGCATCCTTGCTTAGTTGGAAGTAAAGCTGAAGGTGTTAGCCGCCAAAATCAGGCCTATTTTAAATATACTTAATGTACTTAATTTAATTAAATGTGGTAAGTAAATTATAATTAAATTAAATTTCTCTCAGATATGGTAAGTAAATTTTAATTTAATTATATTTCTCTGGGCAGGTGGTAAGTAAATTATAATTTAATTAAATTTCAAATAAATTTACTTAGCAACAGTAGTGCGTAGCGAACGACAGCAGCCGTTCGCGTGGTGACTAGGGTCTGCCCTGCCCCTGCAAGTCGATCACTACGTTAACTATCAGAGGTCTGCCTCTGGGGTGCAGATGCCTGAAGAACATGAACGTCCCTCGATCTGATTGCGGTCCAGCTTGTCTTACTCTCGTCGGGACATTGGCCTCGAACCATCCATCCATGTAGCGGGTGGCCCCGTAAGCATGTAAGCATCGGGGAGACGTTTCCAGACCTCGTAGCCTTGTCGCGCATGGTTATGGCAGCCGACGAAAGCGATGTGTTTCAACACGAACCCCAGCGCCTCCTCTTCCTGGTGGATAGCCAACGTGGCATTCAGTAGCTCGTCTTCACAGGCTCAGTGGTTTCTCGGCCTCCAATTGTCTACAAGTAATGAGGCTCATCTAATCTAGTAGTTGTCCAATAGTGGCCGCTCACTGCACCTTGTCCTTCTGCGTTGTCCCTCCTTCAATCAGAGGTAGACAGACTCGTTCACCTTTGGTTCTATCAAGTGGGCGGGCAACTTTGATATCGGGTGACGTGAACGCCACTCTAAGCGCATTGAACAGGCAGATAGCAAGCTGTTTTTCTTCCTCATGGGGCTCAGTTAGTCGGGAATCTGGCACCCAGATATAGGGTGGCCAAGACATTGGCACCCACCTTCTCACCAACAGCTAGCCAATCCTGCAGGTCAATGTAGCCATGGTTGGTGTGGTGGTCAGATAATTCCATTGACATCCCCGGCAGTTCCGGAGCATGACCTGATCTTGTTGGCTCCCTATTCTGATCTTAATTATGACTCGTTGCACAACACCTCATGGACTATCCTTGACATTTGTTGGAATGCATGCATCAAGAGGACGATTGGAGGTCACTATATTTGTGTGAAATTTCATTGAATTCCGTTCACATCGTGCCGTGCCACTAACGATCAAATGTGACAAACTTAGTGTGGGACACCCCTCTATGTGCGTTTATATTTTCGGGGTGTCTATAAAAGTGCGCTTTTCATTATAAGTTTATACACTCACTAAGACCAAACACTGTCTGAAATGAAAGGTAGTGCAAAACTGCTAGTACACAACGGCTAAAAATAGCCATCTGGGCTCACTCAGATTGAAGGCGCAATAGCGCCAGGCGCCGGTTTTTGGGTCGTATTCTTCGATTGTACGGCTGTAGGGGTAGCGACCACGATTTGAAGAAATTTCGTGAGAGAATGAGTGGAATCGAGGCACGTGGTTGCCACCGATTGCCAAGAGAGTGCCGTTGAAAGAGACGAGTGCAAAGTGTTTTCGTGGCTCGTTCATGTCGGCCATCGGATGCCATCTAGCTGTGGTTGGCTCAAAGCTGCTGCAGTGTGAATACTGGTACTGCAATGCGGAGGTAATGATGCGGCCACCGCAAAGCACAATCCGATTGTTCCATGCCACCAAGCCGAAACCGTTCAGCCTGTCAACTGGTCGATGTAAAGTTTGTCGAAAGTGCGGCAGCGGCAGCCACTTCCATGTCGGTTCTGGCTCAGTCACCAGTTCAGTGAGGTTGATCGACTCAAATACCAAATTAACTGGTAATAGTCTGCATGGGTGCAGGTAATTTGGGGCTTTTTTGAAAGTGAAACGTTCTTCAGAAAGAGCACTCAACGGTTCAATACTGCAGTTATAGTTACTGGTTAGAGTTGAGTTTGAAAAGTTGTTAGAAGTCTTACATCCAGTTGGCACCCATAAAGTTGGAGGGATATCTCATTGGTGCAGACCATGTGACAAGTGAACAATTGTCCCCTTTCATTTCTGAAGGTGCTCACCATGAATGAATGTCCCAAAAAATGGAAAAAGTGGACTTGTCCCTGGTCTGTACCAATGGGATATGTGGATGTAGTACAGTCAGGCACTTAACGCCATTTATGGTGCTGGCACCATCTATGGTACCGGTACCTAGACTAGTGCACCATAAATACAGCATAGAAAAAAAAATATCCCATCGCTTTTTCGGCTTTCACTCAAACGTTTCGTTCTCAGTCACTTCTTTACCGATTTGACTCAAATTTTCAGAAAAAAATTAACAACATGGTTGGCTAAATATTCTGCAAGTTTAGTGCCAAAATTCCGACTCATACTGGTTTTATGACCCAAAAACTAGGGATGGGGCTGGTCCACGCAAATTTATTTATTTTCGGTATTACAAACAAGGAGTACAGGCCTGAAACTTGCAGGAATGATTGGTGTTGCCATTGGGCATAACATACTAAGCGGGCAGCCTTGTAGCTCAAAGGGCACTAAAATTGGGGAATTTCAAAAACATGAGTGAAAATCCCATAGTTAAGAAATCCGCACCTTCTAGAATCAAAGCACTGAATCTGTTGTTAATCAACACAGATTGTAGCAGGAAATTCGACAAGTAAATGAACCTGATATTTAAGAGTCAGTCTCTGAACCGATCGAGTCTTGGCCCTTTGGTCTATTCAGACCCCAAAATTGAAACTTTGGCCCAGCGAGCTGTAAGTTGGTACACTAATACATACTTATGAGTTGTCTTTCGGCCCCAAATGATTAGTGGATTTGACGCTCCAATCCCGAGATACAGCCTTCTGAAAATCGGCCCGCTTAACTATGGGACCAAAATTTGAAACTCGAATTTCTTACCTACCAGCTGGAGTTGGAAGATAAAAATTTGGGTTTTTGCGTAACTTTTGGAGTACTTTAAGAATCTGCAGTCCAATTTTGTTTTGGAAGAAAAAAAATTTTTTTCGACCTTTTTGGCGGGCCATAACTCGGCTGGAACCCCCGCTAGAGGCGCTTTTTATTTCATAACTTTGTAGCGCTTTTTATAAGCTTCATTTTTGTATAGAATATGGTACGATTGCTCGTGGCGAATCCGGTGAAAATTGGCTTCAAAAGTTACAAACTCGAAAAATTCCTTCATTTGGATGGCCAAATTTTTATGAGTTCTCAACATTTGAGGCCAATTTTCACCGGATTGGCCACAAGCAATCGTAGCATGTTCTGTACCAAAATGAAGCTTATAAAAGGCGCTACAAAGTTATGAAATAAAAAAGTGCCTCTAGAGGGGGTTCCAGCCGAGTTATGGCCCGCCAAAGAGGTCGAAAAAAATTTTTTCTTTGAAATTCTAAATCCACTAAATATTCCGAAAGCACACTGAAAGCACTCTGGAAACCCAAATTCTCAAAGCTCAACTCCGTTTATTAAGTCAGAAATTCGATTTGGAAAATTATGTCTATAGTGAAACATACGAATTTTTCGAGTTCGTGACATTTGAGGCTAATTTTCATTGGATTGGCCACGAGCAATCGTACCATATTCGATACCAAAATGAAGCTTATAAAAAGCGCTACAAAGTTATGAAATAAAAAAGCGCCTCTAGGGGGGGGTTCCAGCCGAGTTATGGCCCGCCAAAAAAGGTCGAAAAAATTTTTTTTTCTTCCAAAACAAAATTGGACTGCAGATTCTTAAAGTACTCCAAAAGTTACGCAAAAACCCAAATTTTTATATTCCAACTCCAGCTGGTAGGTAAGAAATTCGAGTTTCAATTTTTGGTCCCATAGTTAAGCGGGCCGATATTCAGAAGGCTGTATCTCGGGATTGGAGCGTCAAATCCACTAATCCTTTGGGGCCGAAAGACAACTCATAAGTATGTATTAGTGTACCAACTTACAGCTCTCTGGACCAAAGTTTCAATTTTGGGGTCTGAATACTGAGACTCGATCGGTTCAGAGACCGACTCTTAAACTCTGTTCCACACCATAGAAACCATCCCTGCAACGTTTTTTTGAAAATCGAAAATCTTTAGAATCGTAATTTTGCCGGTTTTACGAAGAAAAATCATATTTAGTCATGTTTTTTAAATTCCCCAATTTAGTACCCTTTGAGCTACAGGGCTGCCCGGTTAGTCTGTTATGCTCAATGGCAACACCAATCATTCCTGCAAGTTTCAGGCCTGTACTCCTTGCATTACCGAAAAAAATAAATTTGCGTGGACCGCTCTCATTCCTAGTTTTCGGGTCATAAAACTAGTATGAGTCGGAAGTTTGGCACTAAACTTGCAGAATATTTAGCCAACCATGTTGTTAATTTTTGCTGAAAATTTGAGCCAAATCGGTAAAGAAGTGACTGAAAACGAAACGTTTGAGTGAAGGCCGAAAAAGCGATGGGACATTTTTTTGATCTATACTGTAGTACTGGCACCATCCCGACATTCACCAACTGTGGTAGTACCATATATACTGAAAGAATGTGTGATTCCTTAGTGTAAGTGTTAGTGTGTTGTGTGTGTCTGCATGAGTTTTCAAGACTCTCGGAGTTTTCCACCTATAAGACCGGGTCTTATAACCGAAAATTGCCCAAATTTGAGGTCACATTTTTACACCAGTTATAAGACCCCGGGCTTGTAGGCGGAAGATCTATATTTTACAATTAAAACTCGATGTTCTGCATGAAAAGCATGAAAAGCATGAAATACACTGGTTTTGATCTTTGCAACAACTGACTGTTCGTTTAAGTCTGACTGAATAGCTCAGTTTTAAACAAGTTTTGAAAACTTAGGCGACTTAGAAGCTCCAATATGCTTACAAAAGCTATCTAAACCTATCAAATCAAGAATTTTACCAAGATTATGCAGGTTTTAGAACGATTTTTGAACGTTCTGAGCTTTGACTCGGGTCTTAGAACTGGAAAATGCCCCCTGACAGACCCTGCTTTCTGTCCACCGGCTATAAGACCCGGGTCTTAAAATCGGAAAAGAAACCTACCGGGTTTTTCCGTAAAAACGCCCATGGGCGTTTATTTAGTTTTGGCACTTTTCACGGATTCAGTTCTAATCTGAATAAACGCCCAAGGGCGGCTATTTGGAAAGTACTGTACATGTGCGTCTATTTGGAATTGGCAACTGATTTCTGGCTGAGCGCGAGCTGTCTGTGAGTTGTTTTTTGCACTGATTGCTCAACAACAACAACTGATAATATCGTGATTCTATACTGAAACTCATGCTTCTAGCCCCAATTTTTACGGTTTTAACCTATTTTTCATCATATTTTTTATCATTTCCTGGACAAAATGTTTTATCTTAATAAACGCCCATGGGCGTCTATTTGGAAAGGCTTTCCAAATAAACGCCCAGCGGGCCACTATTTGGGGGGCGTTTATACGGAAAAACCCGGTAGTTATAAGACCCGAGTCCGTTAGTCGATAAACTTCCCATTGCAATACATATGGTACCCCTACCTTGGCATTGGTTCCTGCAGATGGTTGGGTCCGGTTGTAAATGTAGATGCTTTTATTATGGCTGTTGCCTCAAATTCGGAATGGAAAGTGTACACTGAGTTTACGGAAACCTCAGCGTGCCTCCAGTAACCATATTGCAAAGCTGAATTCTAGGTAGTGGAGAAGAGGCACAAAGCACACTTCCAGGGAATCTCTCAACTTTGAAAAAGCTGTACCCACTCATTCAAAGACTTTGCCGCATATTTCCTTCGCGCCTCTTCATCCAGTAAAGCAGTCAACTGTTGATTAATGGTTACTTGGAGGCACGCTGAGCTTTCTCCAAAATTATCATACACTTTCCATTCCGAATTTGAGAGACAAAAAGCCATGATAAAAACATCAAAAACAGAAAAGCAGAAGGAAATTGCAGCATGCTGAACTTGCACATTTTTATACTCTGTTACAGTACCTGACTGAATAGTTACTTTGGACGGGAGGCAACCAACCAGTCGATCGGCCATGGCTCTTTCGGACAAGAGCGATAGATAAAAGATCGGTTCGCTCAAACTAAAAATAGTAAAGCTGGAGGGAAATTCCGGATTTTTCGGACAACCTGAACACCAAATAAGCAAAAATGCTGTTAATGCTGCTATAAAATCATACATGTAACAGGGGGGTCGGGGGGGACTGCCCCCCACCCGACTTAGGCCAGACCCCCCCCGGATGGGGACCCCCCCACGAGACGATTTCACCGACCCCCCCCCTCCGATTTTTCTGGCAAGTAAATTTTCGAGCAAATTTTTGCAATTTTTTACAATTTCACACACAAAAATTGCCAAAATCGCTTGCAAAAGAGCACTTTTTAGCTGTATTTCAGCCCAAATTAGCGATTTTTGGCAATTTTTAGCCAAAAAATTGCGATTTTTTCGATTGTGGAGCGTTTTTTCCGCGCCCACCCCCCTCCCCCAAAATTTTGGCTCAGACCCCCCCCGGCCGGCGCCAGACCCCCCCAACCCCCCTCCCCCCATCGGCGGATGACCTGTTACATGTATGTATAAAATTGATTTCCCAGCATTAGAGAACAGTGATTGGAAGCCGGGAGTTGTAAGAAACATGCATCATGAATTCCCAGTTGTTCAAAAAACACCGAATCACTAATAATTGACAGCTAATTAGACATAGCCAAATTATCTGTACCCACGCTGTTGGCATGAATCGATAATCACCCATCTTGTACAAGATACCATTGAGTACGACTGAGTTTGTGTCAAACGTACCTGAAAGTTTTAAGTCTCTCTGCAAAGAATCTTAAGAGTCGTTCTCTGGTCAGATCGCGTTTTGCCCCTTTGCCCTATTCAGACTACTGTTGTTTGGTATTGGATTTTCCGTTTGTGTATGTGTATGTGTATGTGTATACACATTTACCTTCAAATGTGTATGGTAATTTGTGTATACACATTAAACAAAATAATGTGTATTTTTGTGTATATTTGTGTATGTGTATTGTACTGAAAATGCAAATTTTTTGGTAGATTTTGAGACAGAAATGCTAAGAAAATCAAACCTCTCAAGGTCTGTTGCTTTAAACCTTGGATAGCTTTGAAATCGAGTTACTTAGGCCATTTGAAGGCTTTATCAGGATATCTAGCGTTTATTACTGCAGCAAAAACATCGAAATTTTACTATTCTGTTCAAAATTTTATCGACTTTTGCGGATCAAATACACATACACAAAAATACACATTTAGAGTAGTGTTTGTGTATGGTAATGTGTATCGGAATTTTCAATGTGTATGTGTATGTGTATGTGTATACACATTGGAAAAACAATGTGTATTTTTGTGTATGGTAAATGTGTATGTGTATACACAAACAACAGTAATTCAGACCCAAAATTGAAATTTTGAGCTAGAGAGCTGCGAGTTGGCACACTAATACATACTAATGAGTTATCTTTCAGCTGCAAAGGATTAGTGGATCTGACGCTCCTGTCCTGAGATATAGCCTTCCGAAAATCGGTCCGCTTAACTATGGGACCAAAATTTCAAACTCGAATTGCTCGCTTCATACTCGGAATTTGGACCTAAAAATTGGGGGTTTTAGAGTACTTTTAGACTGCTTTAAGAAACTGTTGTCAAATTTTCGTTTTCAGAAAAAAATTTTTTTCGCCCCCTTTGCGCCCCCCCTAGCTCGTCTGGAACCCCCAACCCAGTTTTTTTTATTTCAGAAAAATGTTGCGCTATCAATTACCTACCGTTTGGTGTGAAGCATTGTTTGCTCAGACCCGTGGAGCGTGAGAAAGCTGAGGTCAAACATGCCCCGGTCGCAAAATTTTCGCACTTTTCTCAGGTCAAATATTTCCAAGTCTTGGTTTTCCACCTACTAGTAGGAATTGGGACTTAAAAATTGGGGGTTTTAGAGTACTTTTAGACTGCTTTAAGAAACTTTTGTAAAATTTTCGTTTTCAGAAAAAAAATTTTTTTCGCCCCCTTTGCGCCCCCAGCTTGTCTGGAACCCCCCAAACCCCAAAATTTTTTTTTCTGAAAACGAAAATTTCACAAACGTTTGTTAACGCAGTCTAAAAGTACTCTAAAACACACAATTTTTAAGTCCCAATTCGTACTAGTAGGTAGAAAACCGGACTTGGAAATATTTGACCTGAGAAAAGTGCGCAAAATTTTGCGACTGGGACATGTTTGACCTCAATTTTCTCACGCTCCACGGGTCTAGGCAAACAATGCTTCACACCGAAGGGTAGGTAATTGATAGCGCAACATTTTTCTGAAATAAAAAAAAATGGGTTGGGGGGTTCCAAACGAGCTAGGGGGCGCAAAGGGGCGAAAAAAAATTTTTTTTTCTGAAAACGAAAATTTGACGAAAGTTTCTTAAAGCAGTCTAAAAGTACTCTAAAACCCCCAATTTTTAAGTCCCAATTCCTACTAGTAGGTGGAAAACCAAGACTTGGAAATATTTGACCTAAGAAAAGTGCGAAAATTTTGCGACCGGGACATGTTTGACCTCAATTTTCTCACGCTCCACGGGTCTGGGCAAACAATGCTTCACACCAAACGGTAGGTAATTGGTAGCGCAACATTTTTGTGAAATAAAAAAAACTGGGTTGGGGGGTTCCAGACGAGCTAGGGGGCGAAAAAATATTTTTTTTCTGAAAACGAAAATTTGACAGAAGTTTCTTAAAGCAGTCTAAAAGTACTCTAAAACCCCCAATTTTTAAGTCCCAATTCCTACTAGTAGGTGGAAAACCAAGACTTGGAAATATTTGACCTAAGAAAAGTGCGAAAATTTTGCGACCGGGACATGTTTGACCTCAATTTTCTCACGCTCCACGGGTCTGGGCAAACAATGCTTCACACCAAACGGTAGGTAATTGGTAGCGCAACATTTTTCTGAAATAAAAAAAACCGGGTTGGGGGGGGTTCCAGACGAGCTAGGGGGGCGCAAAGGGGGCGAAAAAAATTTTTTTTTCTGAAAACGAAAATTTGACAACAGTTTCTTAAAGCAGTCTAAAAGTACTCTAAAACCCCCAATTTTTAGGTCCAAATTCCGAGTATGAAGCGAGCAATTCGAGTTTGAAATTTTGGTCCCATAGTTAAGCGGACCGATTTTCGGAAGGCTATATCTCAGGACAGCAGCGTCAGATCCACTAATCCTTTGCAGCTGAAAGATAACTCATAAGTATGTATTAGTGTGCCAACTTACAGCTCTCTAGCTCAAAGTTTCAATTTTGGGTCTGAATACTGAAACTCGATGTGACCAGAGAACGACTCTTAATTCTCCAATCAAGCCTCACATCACTTGTACATAGTAGTAGTTCAAAAACATACATGGCCGGCCGGGGGCTGAGGGCTTAGCTCTCCCCTCAGTCAGCATTGCCCCGTTCAGCCAGCCACCAGTCCCCCTTCCCTACCCATTCCCCGAGGGAAAAGTCACGCTTTTTTAAGGCAAACTATAGGCGTATTTTCGATTTTTTGCGGACTATGGATTTAATTGTTAATTAAAACCATCTTCAATATCGATAGATTCACCCATCGCTGCGTTGTAGTTTCAAGTGCGGCTCTTGTCCTGTCGTTGGATTCACCAACCACAAGCGAAAAACGAATTTAGCTTGCTGTTGACTTTTGCTAATTTAGGGGGTCTATCGCCGCAAGCAGATAAAGGAAGAATGACCAAGCTGCGGCCGCTGGAATAGCGTAGTCATGCGCTGCAACAAACTTTAGGGAGGGTGACAGAATTTCGGTCGTCTCCCGAAAAGTCTTATGCGCTGTATTGCAATCGAACCCGATTTTGGCCGTTCGTGGTTGCCTTGCCATTGTCGTGTATCAAGATTATTGAGGGTGAAGATTATGCAAGAAAACCGAAACACAAATTCACAATAACATTTTGTTGCTTTAGTCTTCTGCACACTACGGACCGTCCCTCTCAAAGCGTGTTCCTTCTAAAAATAGCCTAATTTTAAGGTGTTAGTTGAGGCGATTGTAATCCATGACGCCATTAGTTCGTATAACCCTGTTTCTGTTCAAGGGATAACACACTCATTTTGAGAATTCGGAAAAGGTCAGGCAGTCTTTTTGGCCAACACCAGGGGGTCCAACTCAACCAAATCTCAAAATATGATTGGCGCCAACAAAGTTGCCGCCTTATAGCTCGTGAATGCCTGAACCGATTGAAACAGTATTGCAACTATTCGATGCAGAATTGACATGGCTTTCTAACAGTGTGCTCAGCGCCGCCCTATCTTCAACTGTTCGCCCAAAATTTAAATATTTCTGAAGGTGGGCAGTGGGTTGAAAAATTGGGCAAAGTCTCAGATCTTCAGATTCCCGAAATCTCCCCTCCCCTTCGGCGGATGACCTGTTACATGTATGCCTGCGAGCCCTACCACTACTCTTAAACACTAGAATTTGCCATAAAAAATGAGAGATTTCGGGAATTTCCGGCTCTATTAACTGTTTAAGTGACCCAATCTCAATGCCTGACACACGGCTCGATTCGCCAGATCAAGCGGTGTCAATGGTATCGGAATTCACATACTTGGTCCTCAAAGGGGCCTTGGCCTTTGAACACCATCATTAATTCATATGACCACGGTTTTTCCTACGTTTTGATCTATAGCTCTTGTGAACACGTCTCAATTGGGACGTGGTCTTCACCAGTGGATAGAACAGACCGTGTTGCTTCCAATGGTGCGTTTCCCAATCGTTTGGGCACCGCAATCTTGAGCATGGTGTCAAGAAATCGAAAAAATTTCCTTTCAGATAGCAGTTAAAAATGAAAATCGCAATTATCCAAGGTGTTGCCGGTAAGCTAGAGAGCTGTCTAATACACCAATCGAAAGCTGTAGATTCGCTCTAAAATCTCTATTCAGCAGATGTTTAAATTTAAGCTCTGATAATCCATAAAAACGCCTGTTTTCTGAGGGTCCGTCAGGCCGTCACATAATCAGCATTAATTTAATGGCTACAAAAGGTTGCAAAGCAACGTAGCCACAAATGAGCATCATTTTCGAATTGCCCTGACTGTGACGAATCTTTGGTGTGCGGAATAGCGTGGTCAAACCACGCACAAGGGCACGGCATACAGAAACAGCTTAAAAATCCGGGTCTGAAACACGCATTTTCAGGCCACATCGTTACAGCTTCACAAAAATTGAACCAAGGCAGCTAGAAAGACGTGCTTTACACTCAATTATAGATCTCGCTGAGCTACGACGAACAAAGGGTAGGCGAGCCTTCTACGGTCAGAAATGAGGAAATAGCAAGATCTGAAACATTACCTACTTTTTAACCCACTGCCCAACTTCAGAAAAATTTAAATGTTGGGCGAAGAGTTGAAGATAGGGTGGCAGTGAGCACACTGTTAGAAAGCCATGTCAATTCTGCATCGAACGGTAGCAAAAGTGTGTCAATCGGTTCAGGCATTCACGAGCTATAAGGCGGCAGCTTTGTTGGCGCCCATCATATTTTGAGATTTAGTCGAGTTGGACCCCCTAGGCCAACACTAAATCTATTGAAACGGAAGTTTATAACTAGTCAACGCAAACAAATAACACACACAAAACGAACAACAGCACAGGAACTACATAGATAAACAAAACACTCACACTAAACAATAACAATCTTTCATCACTCTCGCTAAGTCAAGTGGGCCTCTTTTGACCTGACGGTCATTGGATTCGAATTGTAGACTTCACCTGCCCTTTCCTTCTCCTCCGATTCTTCATCTCTGGTAACTAGCTTTGTTTTAACATGTTGTCGGCTCAATCTCTTTCCTGCTACATTCTTTCCTTTCTGTACCTTTGCTTTCATCTCTTATTTTGTGATTGATAAAGCCGGCTTCCAACTCTTCTCCAGTGAACTCAAAGCGATCCTCCTCTATGTACTTCTTTCCTTTTCTTCTCATTCTCCTACTTCTCTTCGTCTTTGTCCTTCTCACCATCCTCCTTCTTCTCAACAACCTCTTTCTTCGCATCCTCTTTCTTCTCATTGTGCTCCTCCTTCTTTTCCTCATCATCTTTGATCTTCTTCCCCTTTCTCTTCCATCTTCCTTTACTTCCTCTTTCTCCTCATCTTTCGCATTGTCCTCTTCTTCCTCATCCTTCTTCACTGCTTTGGTCGCTTAATCTTTCTCCATTTAATCCATCTCTTCTTCATCAACTTTCTTCACATCTCTCTTCACATTTTGTTTCACTGCTTCCTTCACGTCTTTCTTCTCTTCATTCTTACCATCATCCTTCGCTTCCACTCGCCAACTACATAATATTCTCAGCTTTCATCTCTCAGGTGCCTTGCTGCGCCCAACAGGTACCAGACGAACGTGAAGTCAATGCAGTCGGATAAAGCTGCAATTGTTCTTGATTTTGCCGCTGTTGGTCTTTGAGAAGTTGCAGTAGAGTATTGGTAGACAGTGAGTAGTGTAGGGTCGGGTGCTTGAGAGTCATGCTGGTGAGGGATGGGGAAACGGGTAGCAATGTGAGCATCGAACGGAGCCACGTCTGTGCCTGATGACCACTGGAGCGATAGAAACGGTTGATAGACTTCAGTACAGGAACAGGAACGGAGAGGCTTGTAGGAGCAGCAGGTAGAAGGTTTCTCAGCACAAATGAAACAGAAGTTTATGACTAGTTAACGCACACACTCAAAACACA